>QFES01007963.1:0-72476 GCA_003316375.1 Tylopilus plumbeoviolaceoides
AACCCTCAAAGAAGGAGAGATGGTATACCTCTTCACTGAAAACCTAACGATGCCAAAAGGGCGGGCGAGGAAGCTCGTCCCCAAGTACATTGGACCGATGAAGGTCCTAAAGGGCGTCGGTGACACCTACACACTGGAACTCCCAGAACTTATGCGCAAATGGCACATCCACCCGACATTCCATGTTGGGTTATTGCGCCGGTATGAGGGCAACGATGATGCCCTCTTCCCCAAGCGCGATGCACAGACATTCTATGATGTCGGGAGACCCGATGGTGACGAATGGTTCATCGACAATATAATCGCTCACCGATGGGACGGCGATAAACTCGAACTCCACGTTCAGTGGAGTTTGGGCGACTCGACATGGGAGCCGATCGCCAATTGCAAGGAACTTGAGGCCCTAGACAGGTACCTCGAGCTCCAAGGCATGCAAGATGCACGCCGACTGTCCCGTAGGACGGCGACAAATGAGGCACCAAAGCGCCAGAGGACCTCCGTATTACGAAGGTCCAAGGGACATTAAGTCCCACAAGCAACGGTAAAGACAAACAATAAAGACAAATACAAAAGAACAAAAATAGAAAAGACCAAAAAAAGAAACACACCGCCACTGTAAGATTACTAATCGTAGATACACTTTTGACTGCCGATCATTTCCTATTCTAAGTAACTTCCATGTTTTGCAAATTCCCACGACACTATTTAATAATACGAGGTCCACTTGACCTCCTTCTTTCCTTCATACCACGAACACCCATTCGTGTATCGTTGCAACAGCAACATAACTACCTCGAGAAAACAACTCGATGAACTCGCGTTCCCCAATGCCATCACCCCGTTCACCGTCGCGTGGCAGGTCTCTGTCACGCGACAGTACCCCCTCTGGACGCGATGCGTCCCCGCCTCGAGGTCGTAAGACCAAGGGCAAATGTCGACGGGACCCCACCCCGTCCTCATCACCACCCCCCAGGCGCCATAAGCGTCAACGAGACTCGTCTCTGGGCGCCTGGGTGGCCCATCCTCACCTGCCGTTCATACATCATGAACTCTCCTGTCGCACCTGCGACGACTACGGCATGCACCTCGCCGTTGCAGTCACGGGCGCAAGCAGCGCGTTTACCCACGCAACCAAAGACCTGGCAGACCTGACTGCCACAATGACACGTCGTGGGGACTATGTCTCCTTGTCGCGAGAGTGAGCGACTGCGTCACCAGCGCGACGATCTACAATCCGCGCTGGATCAAGCTCGCGAGGAAATCACTCGCCTCTCCCAGGGGAATTCCATCCCCGCGCCAACCAC
Source organism: Tylopilus plumbeoviolaceoides (assembly GCA_003316375.1). Lineage (NCBI taxonomy): Eukaryota > Fungi > Basidiomycota > Agaricomycetes > Boletales > Boletaceae > Tylopilus > Tylopilus plumbeoviolaceoides. The sequence goes on from QFES01007963.1 coordinate 1,305, forward strand.
AGTCGCCGATGAGGCGCGCCAGCTAGAGCAAGCGCGCCTCGCATCCATGGGAGTTATCCCCACCCACGACGCCACTGGTCCCTCGAGGTTGCCCCTCAAGGACTGTCTTGTCTCCAGAGGCCCGTCATCGGACGCCTCCTCAGCCACCGCGGGAACTCCCCTGGAGTTCCGTCTTCTCGGGGGGAGGGTGCAGGAGGAGCCTCCTGCTGCCCCCCAAACTCTCTCATCCCGTGTGCAGGCTGGCCCTGCACCAACTACGGTTCCCTCTCAAAAGGGAAAAGAAAAGGAGGTTGAACCTCCAATCAACTTCGCCAATGTCGAGTCACGGCCCCTACTCCCCTATGAGGACGTGCTCGTAACGGAGCCTAGCACCGACCCATTTGAGGGCGTCACAGGCCCCATGTTCCCGGGATGGAAGAACATCCCAAACGTCAGACAAGTCCTGGGCGACGACCGGGACGCCAAAGGCATGCACACGATCTTTGTGCGTGCCAGCTCTCATATGTGCGCATACAAAGGCAACATGGCCGAAGAGATCCTTCAGGTCATGAGTCAAGGGCGCGTCCCAATGGTGCCCACACGACGGCCGGGAACGGCCTTAAAAATGGAATGAGGGGCCATGGGCCCCGTAATCATTTACGATACGGCGGAAGAAATCCGCGATCTCTTTGCGCGAGCGCAGTCAGAGCCAGAGGGGAACGCGCCCTCATACCATCAGGCTTCTGGCCTAGTCTCCCTCCTCCACCATTGGAGGAAGCATAAGAACCTCGCAGTGACCGACCTCATGAGGGTCACCCTCAAGGCATGGCGACCCCCATCCTGGGCCGCCAGTAAGGCCAAAAAGAAGAAGGAAGCCTTCCGCGAGGAGGCCAAGTCGAGGGAGGCTCCCCCGCCTCTAGTTATCGTTCAAGCGCTGCAAAAGCAGCTACTGTCAGAGTCTGTCCTGACTTCGACACAGTCACAGGGCGAGAACGCCCCAATCACTACCCTGGTCGGTAATACACTTACCTTGCCGACCCCTCGTGCCTCGACTAGGCCGGTGTTCGTGCCGACTAGATCGAAAGTCAAGTCACGGGCGAAGCCCACCCATGGTGCTAAGTCCGCACTGCTACCTATGGGGGCACCACGCCTCGACGCCACCGTCGATGTCTGGGCAACCTTCATTGAAGGATGCCAAAATTCAAGCAGGAGCTATGGCGAACTGCGAAAAGTATTCCCCGGTGCGCTCGGGTTTCCCCTTGACCCCGAGGAAGCAGACGACGACGTCGTCTTAGCGTGCCCCTCAGCACAGAACGTCCGAGGGTTCCTCCTCATGGAGCATCTAGCTCTGACCCCCCGAGGCCGGGATGGGCACCGGTCCACCTGGCTCAGGGGTCTGCTCAGCATACTGGCGGTACCAGGATGATACCGCTGGCTATGCGAGTGGTCGGAAACCGCTCCCGCCGAAGGGCGGACTACCACCTGGATTGGTGAATTCAACAGCCAGTCCACGGCTGAAGAGATTGCGGCATATCTAGCCGCTAATGGCGTCACATATCACGACGCCGATGACGCTGTGAGTTGGGCATGATGAGCAGCCTGAGAGTTGGTTGACCACGTCGACTTCAATGGAGGGTTTGATGGGGACAATGCATTCGTTCCCCTCGTCCTCCTCTGAGATGAAGTAAACCGGGCGGTCGAGGACGCCGAACTCATCCGCTCAAAGGAGTGGTATGAGAAGGAGGCCCAGGCCAATGGTGTCTCCATAACGGCGATCCCCACCCTGGGCATCTCGCCAGGCGCCTCAAAGGACAACGACCTCATCGTCCGATTCGGCCTCGCTGCGGTCTCATACGACCTCGCGTATGTACGCTACGACGGGGTTGGTGCCGTCCTACCCGAGGACACGGAGATGGAGGGCCCGGCACAAATGTAGGCTGGCGACGCGATCGGGGCTGTAGCCTCTCTCTTCTCTTGTGGGTTCAACCCCACTCTTACTTACTGTGAATGGTCGCATCTGCGCGGGGGCGTAACCCCCTACCTTTTTTTCTTTTGCTCGTATCTACCTTTCTCTCCTCTATCTAATTTTGTATGTTTCTTTATGTACATAATGACATCTTTCTTTCTTGTTTGGTTGTTCGCGAGGCGTGATCTGCCTCAAACGGGGAGGGTGTAAGGGGACGAGTCCCCCTTGGACCACATAGGGGCTCAAGGCCCCATATACGGTGACATCGGACACCGGTGCGGTGTCAAGCGCATGTGATAGGAGTTATCACATGCGCTGTAGCTAGTAGATAAATGGGGAGCACTGTGACAACGGGCTCCCAATCTTTTTGTACTCTACGTATCTCTGGGCGAATCCCAATAGCGGTTCACTTCACCCGAGCGATCCTGAGTCATAGAAGACCCACAAAGGTAATCAACCTTTACAGAGCTTGAGGCCCTCGAGAGGTACCTCAAGCTCCAGGGAGTACAGGATGTGCGCCAACTGCCCCAAAGGGCAGGACACATGCCCAAGCATGCTGGGGCTACCACAATGCAGAAGCCCAAAGGATGCTAAGTCCCGCTACGAACAACAAAGGAAAACAAACCAAAAGTAGTACAGTATATACAAAAAAGGAAATACACTGTCACTTTATGATTACTAATTATAGCTTATTCTCTCATTCATCGATCAATCCCATTTGCATTCCACTTCCCTTATTCGTAAATTTCCCACAACACTTAATCATGCGAGGTCCACAACACCTCTTTTCCTCATACCACTACCATCATCTTGGTATCGTTGCAACAGCAACATGAGCCCATACTCAACTTCCTCTTCACCATCCATGTGATCCCACAGCCCATCTCCCCCTTGCTCTACGTCTCACAGCAGATCTATGTTGTGAGGCTCTTCACTTGGATGCAACACGTCTTTGCCTACCCGGTGTAGGAATCCAGTGGATCCTATGGTTGTAGAGAGGCTTTTCACAGGTTTCTAGGTGTTCCCCAACATGTCCCTCAAGAGTCCCTCTGCCATCTGTGTCCGTCCTGTGTGATCCATGAGTTATCCATTTTTATCCGTGCTTATCCGGACATTTCCCGCACTCTGGATATCCCAGATTCATATCTTACTATTCATTCATGTCCAGATCAGTTGGTTGACACCCATTTGCCTTGTTCTATCTAGACTACCCTTTATTTGTTTGATGTCGCTAGACAGTCCCTAGTGCGACCTGCAGGGACGTTTCTACTATTTCCAATAGACTTAGACAGTCTGGGTATGCCCAGACTATAAAGCCTTGTCCTCGGGACTTAAAATACATCTTTCAGTTTTCAATCCGAGGTCTCCTGCTCATGCGTAGGATCTTCTCGTCTTTGTCAATAGTGCCATTGCTGTTCGTATCTGGAATCCGTGTTTCCAGACTCTCTCTCGTTCTCGTGTCTCTGTCCAGTTGAGTGTCCATGCACCTCGTCTTGGGCCATTTCCCACTATCTTCTATGACATTCCCCACCAGTTCTACATGCTCTCTTCATCATCTGCTTTCCGGACTCGTATTTCCGCACTTTCCCATGCATCGGAAACGTCAGATTCCCTCCATCAGTGCCCAGATACATGGAGCATCATCCTCCTACTCATAGGAAACCACCCAGAATCCCTTGGGATGAATTCCCTTGCACCCTATCACCTTCTCAACCACCTTATGTTATCTTCACCAGGAAATGGGCAGTGGACACAAGCATCATCAAAACAACTCCCTTTCCCCACAGTGCACTAAGTGCCAATGACATTCTCAGTTATCTCAGTGGATAATCCACCCATTGCTTCCATTTGTCCAGCACACCAACGTCTGCGAAGCATGTGACCGATATGGTTCACATCTTGGCCTTGCATTCACTGGTGCCCATGGCGCCTTCCACAACTCTGTTGAGAACCTTGTTGACCACACAGCCACCATGGTTCGACAAGAACCTTACTTGTTGCTCATCCATGAGAATGACCGGCTGAAACACCAACAAGACAAACTCCAGCACCAGCTGGAGGCCACATGTGGTGAACTCAATTGCCCACAACAGGGAACTGAAATCCCCTTCCCTACTTCATCCACCAATGAGGCACACCAGCTGGAACAAGTGCACCTCACATCTCTAGGAGCTCGCATGGAGGCTAGCCAGCCAACCGCTGGTCCCTCAAGGGCACCTCTTGAGCAACATCTGGTTTCTCAAGAGGCCTTGTTGGAAGCCAGCCACTTCGATGCAGGAGAACCCATGACTCTCCTAGAGTCTTGTCTTTCTGGAGGGAGGGCACAGGTAGAACCTGCTGTCGCCCCCCAATCTTCTACATTCCATTCCCAGAAGGGAAAAGAAAAGGAGGTAGTACCTCCAACCGAGCCCATTTGTCCCCTCCTCCTCCCTTACAGGGACTTGTCCGTGATGGAGAAACCCTCAGATCCATTCCAGGGTGTCCAAGGACCAATGTTTCTTGGATGGAGGAACGTACCGAACATCACTCAAATCCTGGGCAATGCCTATGACACAAAACAGACGCGCACACTTTTTGTGCGCATTAACAATCATGTCTGCGTGTATGAAAGTGAGAGGGCCACCAAGAGCCTCAACGTCATCAAGCAGGGATGGGTCCCTGCACCGCCAGTGAGGCATACCAACACCCCCCTCCATATGGAGTATAGGGTCATGGGGCCTGTCCGTGTCTACAACACCGCACATGAGATTTGCGATCTCTTTGCAAGGGCACAAACAGAGCCCAAAGGGAATGCACCTTCATATCGTCGGGCATCCGACATCATCATCCTCCTCCACCACTGGAGGAAACACAAAGTGTTGGAGGTGAGTGACCTCACTGGCATGAGGGTCACGCTAAAGGCATGGAGGCCACTGAGTTGGGCCTCTGAAAAGGCAAAGAAAAAGAAGGATGCCTTCCATGAGGGGGCAAAGCAGTGCGTTGAGCCCCCACCTCCCATTGTTGTTCAGGCAATACAGAAACACCTGCTGTTGGAGTCTGCTCCAACTCTGAACAATGAACCAGGTGAAATTACGCCCCAAGTCATAACCATGGGTGAGGCCCCAACCTTAATCCACCAAAACAAATCAGTGAGGCCTACCTATATGTCAGCCCCACCCCAAGCCAAAGGCATGAGGGAAGATCACCCTCAATTTTAAAACCCTCACAATGCCATAGGAAGCACCATTCCTTGATGCTTCAGTAGACGATTGGGTAGCATTTATTGAGTGCTGCCAAAAGGCCTGCCAGGAGTTCAAAGGACTCCGGAAAATGTTCCCTGAAGCGGTTGGGCTCCATACCGACCCAGAAGATGATGATAACGAGGCCAAGTTCAGCGCCCCATCTCAAAGAGTTGTGAGGGTGTTCCTCATGGAGCATTTGGCTCCTGTCGCCAGAGGAAGAGCTGGTGATAGGTCCACCTTGCTCTGAGGGCTCATATGCCTCTTCATGGTGCCTGGAAGGTACCACTCGCTCATCAAATGGGTAGAGGCTGTGCCAGTCCAAGGTAGCCCTACAGCCTGGATAGGCCAATTCACCAGTCAGGCCAACATGGCTGACATTGTGGCTTACCTCACCACGAACTGTGTCTCCTTCCAGGATGCTGATGATGCTGTCACCTGGGCACATCACATGGCTTGTGAATGGGTTAATTGCATCGACAACTCTGGGGGTTCAAAAACCCTCAAACAAACACCCTCTTTGGGCCAATGTGACAGGAACTGTCGCTGGACTTGGTTGATGAGTCACTTACTCGCACCAAGGAATGGTACGAAGCCAAGGCACAAGCACAGGGCATGCCTGTCAAGGGGGTTCCCCCATTGATGATGGACCCAAGTGTCTTGAGGGATGACGCCCTCTATGCACAATTCAGCGATGCATTGGTCCTCTATGACCTTGTGTTCATCCCCATTAGAACTGACAATGGGTCCTTCAACATCATTATGGATGATGAAGACTCTGAGGGCCCAGCGCTGATGTGAGTGGAACTCTGGCCAAGGTACACAACTCCTTTCTATTTCTGTGGGTTCAACCCCACATTGATTCTTATGTTACAGACATATGGGAGGCATAACCCTCCTTCCCTTTTTCATTTCATTTCATACACATCCGCATTATTAGTGTAACTAATCATGACTTGTATATATGTTTCATCTGTACATTATATCAAGGCCTGTTGTTGCCTCTAACAGGGAGGGTGTCAGGGGCTGATGGCCCCACATGTGGTTCAGGTCCTATGACCATGGCACATGTGATAGAAGTAATCACATGCACCATAGTAGCTAGTTAAAAAGAGGGGGCCTTGCAACAGCAGGCCCCCATCTACTTTACTTTTACATATCATCTGGCAAATCCAAAACGGTTCACTTCGCCTGTGTGAACTTAAGGTATAAGATAATGGATCTTACACAAAGGTTTTATAGTCTGAAGACTGTACAGTCATAGGTATTGGAAATGGAGAAAGGAAAACTTCCAGGGTGCTTACTGTCCCTGCAAAGTGTCAAAATAAGGGCTTTACTGATATGTAAGGTATCTAGAACTGAAACTGGAACACAGGACTCTCAGTTGCAATCAAGTCAAATGGAAGCAAAATCAATTTAATTTGGATTGGATTGACCACAGGAAAATACTGGACCCAGACCAGATAAACATGAATTGCATCAGATGGACAGGGGGAATGATTAGGAGTCTTGCCGGACTCTTGAAGATAATCTGAAAACCTGGAAAAGTCAGCTATATCAATGTAGTGAGCTTTGAGCTCCTACACCAGATCGAGTTGACTACTCTTATAATGTTTCAGATTTACTTCTACAACTTGTCTTTGACTATTTCAGGATGATAGATATTTGTATCCATTGTTGGTAACATCTCTTATGGTATCTGGATAGACAGAGAGCAGTCCAGGCTGTTCTAGAGCTAGTCAGCTCACTGGGCTACTGGTACTTAAGGGCCAGAGCGGTATGGAATCCAAGGCCTGCATCCACTCTGTGTGTATGTTTGGTGCCTGCAGCTGAGCTCCAGCTTGGGCATGCCGACAAATCAGAGAGTGAAAATGGGTAGTATTGCCAAACTGTCGTATCGAATCAGTAGCAACTGCTATCATGCCACGACCACCCCCTGCAGTCCATCGTCAGCTCATCGAATGCATTATTACACTCATGCAACTCCTTATGATATCCCTTACCGAGCTTTTCACTCCAGACCCACCACAAGAAAGAAAACAACCTGTTCCTTATCACACCTCCATCTTATTGGGCCATCAGTGGGTCTTGGAGCTCATCACCAGTCATCCGGATCATATCCGCTGTGAATTAGGTGTTGGAAAGGACATGTTTTTGCTACTCCTGTTTGAACTACGTGAAGTGGGACATGGCGACTCGAGGAATGTTAAGCTGGAGGAACAGCTTGCCATATTCTTGTATATGTGTGTAACGGGACTGATGATGCGTCATGTGGGTGAGCGTTTCCAACGTTCGAACAGTACCATTTCATGGTAATCATTTCGTTTCATTTCGCTATGTAGAATTCCTGATCTGTTCAGTAGATACTTCAAGTGCATTCTCGATATCCTGGCTTCCCCACCTTTTTACACGACCTACATTCATTTCCCCCCCGATAATTCTGTCCCTTCAAAGATCCGGCGCAATAGAAAGTTTTATCCATATTTCCATAATGCGATTGGCGCAATCGATGGCTCCCACATCCCTGCCGCCCCTCCAGGCCATCTCTGTGCAGTGTATCACAATCGCAAAGGCATCTTATCACAGAATGCACTCTTTATAACCAACTTTGACCTCAACTTCATGTATATGCTCACAGGGTGGGAAGGATCTGCATCGGATGCGCGAGTATACAACAATGCAGTCGGTACTAACCTTCGGATCCCCAATCAGAACTATCTACTCGCTGACGCTGGTTACGCACAAAGTGCACAACTCCTTGTTCCATATAGGGGTGTAAGATATCATCTTGCAGAATGGGGTCAAGCCAACACACGGTACATACACATACTAACCATTTCTGCTACTGATACAACTGACTATCTGTTGTATAGCCCTCAAATGAAGGAGGAGCTGTTTAATCTATGTCACATGTCTGCTCACAACATGATAGAACATGTTTTCGGGATCCTCAAACGCCGCTTTCGAATTCTACTACTTCCACCAGAATTCTCACTTGAGGTTCAATCCAAGATCCCAGCGGCATTGTGTGTCGTCCACAATTTCATCCGAACTCACAATCAGCCGGAAATGGTAGCCGAAGATAATGAATCAGATTTTATAGACAAGGAAGGTGACAATGCGCCCGGTCCAGTGGCCACTGCCGAGAATAATGGGCCAGGAGGAAATCAGCCCGAGCCTGTGGATGATGGCACTCTTAACATGTGGGAATGCATTGCAGATAGGATGTGGATGGATTATTTGAAGTTGCGGGAGGAACGGCAGCTCCTTCGGTCGAACACTGGTAATGTAAGCCTTGGCTCAGGCTTGGAATATGATGAGGACTCAGGAGTGGACTTGGATGACTGATGCATGTATTCCGTACTACTGGTACAATGGTCATAACACGGCAAGAAAGGAGCAGCATTAGTTATCAATGTCAATGTCATCCGTAGGAAAACTCGGACCAGCAGCAGCCTCCGAGTCCTGAGCCTCATTGGGCTCCCAGTCAGGGTACAACACTTTGCACACCTGTTCAGCATATCGGACATGATCCTTCTCTTTCAAAGCGAGAAAAACGGAAGCAAGGGTAAGGTTGTCCTTCTTGGCAAAATGTTGCGCAACTCCAATAAGTTTGTCAGGGTACTTTGTGATGCCGGGAATGAGGTAGAGGGCTTTGGTGGTATCTTGTACAACAGTTAATTCATCTCGGAACACGGTGTTGACCGAGTTGCGGAATGTGCTGAGCTGACTGGAGACTGAGTTAAGCAAGATCAGAGATTCGTGTGGCACTGCCTGGGTTTGGGTCTGCTGTGCACTGGCAGCGCAACTTTGAGCAGAAGTTCGGCTGTGCTTGCTAGCCCTGCTAACGGGTGCAGAGGAAATGCTTTCCGGGGGCCCAAGGGGGTTGATCGGAGCCAAAAACATATGACTCGGAGAGATGGAGGTGGGAGAGGTGGTGGCTTCGTCCGGAAAGACGTTTGTATAAGCACGTTTTGTGCCTGCGGAGACGGGAGTGGTGACGGAGATAGGAGTGGTGGTCGGTATCAACGACAGATTGACAACTTGAGGAATAGGTGAATGGCCTGGGCGCAGGGACTTGGTGGATGCTATGGTGGGCCTGGTGACTGCTGGAATCGCAACTTGAAGATCAGCATGGCCAGCGCCGCTAGGCCCAGAAGCGAAGGACTGAGATGGAGGAGGTTGCGATCCCAGTTGCCCGCTACTTCCATGCCAGGACATACCCCCCGTTGAGCCACTCTCGGGAAAAATCTGCTGCATCATATCGAAATACGGCCATGCTTTGTTCTTGAAAGCTTTCATCTTGCTTCGGGACTAGAATGAGACTCGTAAGTACCTGATGAAAAGAACCTTGAGCTAATTACCTTTGAACTGGCCATCCACTCCTTGAATATGCAGTTTGAGTCTGAATCTGTTATGTTCACTCCTCTGATGCTATCGTAATGAACACCCGACTTTTGGATCCATTCCTTGACGATGGTATAGACTTCCTTCAGCTATGCAAGTAGGATCAGCCTTTGATAAGGGGGAAAGAGTGTGAGGCATACAGATTTGAATTTTCCTCAAACGTTCTCAATATCCTTGCGTTTTCCTTGCCGATTGCTGTTATCATTGACATAGTCAGCACAAGCTTTCAGGGTTGGCTTCTTGAAACCGTTATCGGCCCGCTTGAAGCAATGATCGTGGAGGTAAGTCATCATAAGGTGGATATCACACTCAGCCCATCTGCAGTTTTGTCTGACATTCCCAGATTCTTCTTGGGCGCCAGTGAGCCTGTTGTGGAGATCTTCCATGAGCTGAAGTTGAATGGTCTCGAGTAAGTATATGATTGTACGGAATTGTCGACGAATGAAGCTACGTTGTGGAGAGTTAGGAGGAGGTGAAGATTGGGCTGTAGGGTTTATGGCCAGCATGGCGCATACAAAGAAGGTTTCTCAATATTTCACTCTCCAATTTGTCAGCACGCCCAAGCCGGAGCTCAGCTGCAGGCACCAAACATACGCACATAGTGGATGCAGGCCTTGGATTCCATACCACTCTGGCCCTAAGGGATGCTACTTCCTTGTCATATGGACTATATCTACTCTTTGGGGCTATGACTTGTCTTTCCTGATGCTTCACTAGCCATCAAGGGTCAATGAGCTTTTTCCTTCACAGCTTTTGCTTTATATTGGATATCACCCATATTAGGATGATTCCTAAGACTATAAGACTTGTATTGTATGTAGGCTAGGAATTCATCTCTTGTTAGTTCCTATTTATCTGTGCCTTGTCTCAGAAGCATTTGGACACTGTCACTTCCAATTCACTTCTCCTCTTTTGTATCTGGACCTTGTTACTACCTGGAATCACTTATTTGTTATCTGTTCTATGCATGGATTACATGGATACTTATCAGATGCCTTCCAGATCTGTTGTTGCTCTGATCCATTAGGTCTTAGCTATGCCTCCTCACCTATATGTACATCCTTTCTTGAATCCCACTTTGTTGATATTACAGAATAGGTTGCAGCAGCATGCAATAGCTTGACCAGCACTCTTGAGATCCTTTTCAATGGTTTCATGTTCAGAATCAGATCCAGGGTTATTCTGACAGTTGTGGGAGGAGTCTAGTTTCAACCCATCATCACCTGATTTGTCATAGTATGTGTTGTTCCTGATAAAATGATGGCAGTGATAAATGATCAATTAGGCAGAAAGAAATATGCTTCTGTTCTTTCTTCAATTTTGTACACTTCGAAGACTGGGAGGCAAATGAGAAGGGTGATCCAGTGCACTTGCCAATGGAGGGCATGGTTATGGTTAGAGATGGATGGTGGCATTTGGCTTTATCACTCAGCATTTTACTCTTAAGACTATGGGAAACTTCCTTTTATGAGTGCTCAACTCACAAACAAGGGCAAGAGTATCATATTGTGCAAGATGACACTAATATATTATAGCTAGCCTACTTGGAGTAGCAACTTTTATGAACACTGATTTCATTCAAGTGCTTGTAGTGTTGTTGAGTTGTTGTTGATCTTGTCCTTGGCTCAAATATACTATCAGAAAAAAGCATAAGCATGAATATGGTCCTGCTTACTAATCTTCTGGGCTGTATATTTCTTGGTAACAGGCATACTTGGGATAGTGAGGTTTTTGATATCCTTTTTAACTTCAAGTTGAACATGTCAAAAGGTAAAAACTGTTATGCTACTGAGCATAAACTAGAGGCAATGGCACAACCATGTGCAGACAATGAGTAATGATGAAGTGGGAGCTAAGTCAACCCTAATGAAGCTGGAGTGAAGAGATACTCAGACCAACCCTGGCCTGGACTAGATTCAAGCAATGGTAAGATTGTGTAGAACTAGCTTAGGGAAAATACAAGTACAACTACTACCCTTTATATAGGGTTGGGAATGGCACACGAACCAAGGCCATGTATGGTACAGTAATGAGATAGGAAAGTGGAATGATATTAAGGAGTGAATGAGAAATGAGAAATGAGTGGTACAATATGAGAGCCAATGAGAAAAGGAGATAAGTATCATACAATGATGGAAAAGAAAACAAACATGGGTGTGCAGCAACAGGCTTGCGGAGGAAAGGACACATCATTGTAGAGAGTCTAGGGCCAGTTGGAATATGAGTCAGAATGAGTCAAAGACAAGAAAGGAAAGAGTCTAGGGCTGGTTGGCCACAAGTCAGAATGAGTCAAAGACAAGAAAGAAAAGAAAAAGGTATCCACATCCATATTGTCACAAAAACAGAGATGTAGCCTAGTGCTTACCATTCTTGTGGGCATGTTTCTTGCCTACTCATTCTATAAAAGCCATGTCAGAAAGCTTTTATCAGTTTTGATTGTGCTCTTAGAATAGTTGAAATGAGCATTTGGCTGAAATTGGGACAATGAACAGATATGTTGATTGTGAGTACACTGGGGTTTACAATATTGAAATCAAATACATATTGGTCTTCTGGGTGTTTTAATGGGACAGTGATATGGATGTAGTTATTGGCTATGATCTATGATAAATGTTACGATTTCATCTTTTCTCCTCATCGATCATTGGCTAACGTATCGTATGATTCTCTTTCTCTTTATCATTGGCTCATCGTATGACTCCACTTTCTTACCAGTACAGCCTCGACTGTGCACGGCTATGTACGCAGCATTGCTCACCCATACATAGTAGTTCATAGCTTGGTCTGTGCCTGCCTTGTTTCAGTATTTAAACCCATGTAAAGTACCTACAGCGACAGTCTTATCCACTTGTTCAATCCTTGCCCTAGGCTTGAGTGCGAATTAAGGGTACCACTCCCTTTTCTCATCTACTTGCTTTAGACTTGACGACTAGTCTTGAAGCCTCGAACACTGGTTGCCTGTTGTCTTGCCCTCGAGCGTCACGACTCAAAGTCTAAGTCGTTACACTTGGATAAGACTACCTACTTGAGCACAAGATGAATTGCCTCAGAAGATTTACCCTATCCACGAAGAATCGATATTCGCACCCTCGTATCATTACATCAGAAGACTTGCCCAGAACTAGGTTGAAAGATACTTAGTAGTAAGCAACGATGTCAAACCCCTTCAATATGGATGATCTCCGAGATGCGCTAGTTGATGCCATAAAGGAGAATACGAAGAAAGAAGAAGAGACGGTCAAGAAGATCGCGGATCCCGGGAAGTGGGACGGAGACAAGAAGAAGTTCCGCCTCTGGTGGACAAAAATACGTCTTTGGGTGTCGGCCCAAAACTGGAAATCTGACAAAGTACTGGCAACGGCAGTACTACTTCACCTCGAAGGAAAGGCCGAACCCTTCGCCCAGTTGATGATAGAAAAATACCTTGACGCAGAACTAAGGACGAAGAAGGATTCGAATGACCCTTTAGGAGATACGGCATGGCCTACGTGGCCAAATTTCCAGAAAGAAATCACCAACTTCTTCCAAATCACGACCCTAGAATATCAGTCATATCAGGAATTGAAAGCCCTCTGGCAGGGATCTATGCTTACGTCGGACTTCCTCCAGAAATTCGATATACTCAAACGAGAAGCGAAGGTCTCCGACGGAGAAGGAGCACACCTACTCAAACAAGCGGTTAGATTCACCACATATCAGCAGGTCTCTCTTCACTGCGACATCGACGACGACGATTATGAAGAACTTTACAAACGATATGATGTCTACGGAAAAACGTTGGAAAGAATCCATGAGGAACGAGGAGCGGCCAGGGCGGCTCAGACCCAAAAGCCTTACCGGGGACAGTATCGTCCTCCCCAGGGCCAACAAGGGCAAAGCCAACCACGCTTCATGCCCACAGGTTTACAACCTGGCCATGGAGCCCCAATGGAGATAGGAATGCAGTACGCCGGTGATACCCGTACATGCTACAATTGCGGAGAAGTAGGGCACATCGCCCGAAACTGCAAAAAGCCGAAGAAGACAAATGCGAGGTCTTCGGAACTCGCACCAGCACAGCCACAACCGACCACAGGAGGGGGGTACGCCTCTCATAATGCCGCTTATGTGACAGCCAAAGCTGAAGCTTACTGGCGAGACAAGCTTGCGGTTGAGGCCAAACAACAGGAGGCTTTAAAAGGCCAATGATCGTGGACGAAGAGGGTGTTCATGATCTCGTAGAATATACTGATGACGATTTTCCTGTATGCACAATAGGCTCTATTTTCGGGGCGTCTTCTAGAGGAAGCGTGGCGTCCAAAGACGTGCTTAATTCCCCTATGACTAACTGCTCCACAGAAATATCGTCACAATCCCTCGACACGAAGAAACAACTTACCATCAAAACCAGTCTCCGATTCAAAACTACCAGTGGATGGAAATTGGCAGATCTATATGCCTTACTCGATTCAGGAGCTTCTAATTCTTTCATCGATCTTGACTTTTGCAGATATCACAACCTCGTCCTGGACAAACTAACCACACCAATCATAGTAACAAATGCGGATGGCTCTGAAGGAGCAATAGGAAAAATCACGCATCAAGTCACAATCTTATTTGACGTCCAAGGACACTCTGAATATGCAGACTTTTATGTTACTGTTCTAGGAACGCACTCACTCTTTATAGGATACGACTGGCTAGAACGCCATAATCCGAAAATTGATTGGGTAAAAAGAGAGTTAACCTTCCCTAGATGCACAAACCAATGCAAGTTCCGGCAAAGGGATCAATTACCAGCTTCCGTATTTCAACGAGCCATTGAAGAAGGGCTCAAGGAAAAAGTACCCATTCAATATCACGATTACCTTGATGTCTTCTCACAGAACGAATCGGAACGAATGCCGATTCGAAAACCATGGGATCACGCTATTAATCTCAAACCCGACTTCGAACCAAGAAAAGGAAGAATTATTCCCCTATCTGATCCCGACATGGAAGAAGTCAGAACATTCATTGAGAAAGAACTCAAGAAAGGCTATATCCGACCTTCCAAATCCCCACAAACATCACCCGTATTCTTTATCCCAAAGAAAGATGGTAAAAAATGAATGGTCATTGACTATCGTTATCTCAATGATGGAACCATCAAAAACGCTTACCCCTTACTGCTAATCCCTCAACTCATAGACCGACTCAAAGGTGCCGATCTCTTCACCACCATGGATCTCTGATGGGGATACAACAATATCCGGATCAAAGAAGGTGACGAATGGAAAGGAGCTTTCGTTACTCCTCTCGGTTCCTATGAACCATTGGTAATGTACTTTGGGATGACTAACTCACCGTCTACGTTCCAACAGATGATGAATGATGTCTTTAACGACATGTACACGGTCGTCATCATTTTCATGGACGATTGTAACATATTCACCAAAGGAAGGCCAACGGAGGAACACCGAAAAATCGTCAAGGAAGTCCTCCAACGCCTACGAGAAAATGACCTCTACGTCAAACCCGAAAAATGCCACTTCGAACAAAAGAAGGTAGACTTTCTAGGGATGGTCATATCAAAAGAAGGCGTTGAGATGCAAAAATCCAAGGTAGCCGGAGTTCTCGATTGGCCAACTCCGACTAGACTCAAACAAGTGCAAGGCTTCCTTGGCCTTTGTAATTATTACCAACATTTCATTGCGAATTTTGCTGACATCGCCAGACCCTTAAATGATCTCACCAAAAAAGACGCACCCTTTAAATGGGGACCAAAACAAGAAAAAGCATTCAATGATCTCAAGGAATGCTTTACCAAGGCACCTCTCCTCGCATATCCTGATCAAGAAAAGGAAATGCGAGTGGAAACGGACGCTAGCGATATCGCCACAGGAGGAGTGCTATCCGTAAAAGGAGAAGACGGTTTGTGGCGACCAACAGCGTTTATCTCTCACTCTTTTGACAGCGCAGAACGAAACTATCCGATCTATGACAAAGAACTCTTGGCGGTCATTCGAGCTCTCAAAGAATGGCGCCATTACCTTATTGGGAGAGTTTCTTTTGAGATCTGGACGGATCATAAAAATCTAGAATATTGGCGAAAGCCGCAAACCCTATCCCCTAGACAAGCATGATGGCATGCACTTCTTCAAGAGTTCAATTATACGATGCGCTATAAACCAGGAACGACGAACGGTCGAGCAGACACGCTATCAAGAAGACCAGATCACGGTGATGCGGTTACAGACCACAATACTAACATCACCATATTTCCAGAAATAGCTGAAACAAATAACATTTCCTTATCATCCTCCTTTTACGATGAACTAATCTCCGAATCACAGAAGATTTCAGGGGACGTAGAAGGCTTTGCCTTTGACGATGAGGAAAAAATATTCAAAAATAATTCTGGAAAAACTTTCGTTCCTCCTTCTCTTCGCATGAAACTTTTAAACATTTGTCATGACGCTCCTATTGCCGGCCATCCCGGTCAGGCACGAACAATTCACCTTCTTTCCTGATACTTCACATGGCCCGGCATTACTAAAGATGCCAAACTCTATGTAGACTCTTGCCAGATGTGCGCCCTCACGAAGGGTAAGCAAAAAGCACCAGCAGGAAAACTTCTTCCCCTCCCTATTCCCGAACACCCATGGGAAGATATTTCTGTTGACTTTATTACTGGACTTCCTCTTTCGTCTTCATATGACTCAGTTTGTGTTGTCGTGGACAGATTCTCCAAAGAAGTGGTCTTCGTACCTTGTGTCAAAACCACGTCTTCCAAGGACTTGGCTCGCATTTTCAGAGATAACGTCTGGTGTATCCACGGACTTCCTCGTACCATAGTTTCAGATCACGGACCACAATTTGTTTCAGATTTCACTTCCGAACTTTGTAAACTCCTCGGGATCGAGCAACGACTCTCCACGGCATATCACCCTCAAACCGATGGACAAACCGAAAGGATCAATCGGGACCTAGAACAATATCTCCGTGCTTATGTGGCAAAAAGACAAGAAGATTGGGCAGAATGGATCAAATTAGCCCAATTCCAGCACAACAACGCCCTCACTTCTGCCACCGGTACCATCCCTTTCGCGATCACCCGAAATTACCACCCCCGTTTAGGTTTCGAAGGAAATACCAAAAATGCCGCTGGAGAATTTGGCAAAGAAGCAGGAGAAGCTCACGCGGAAATTAAGGAAGCCCTTGAGGCGTCTCAAAAAAGAATGAAACGTTCCGCGGAACAAAAGAGAAGCGAAGCACCGGATTATGTGATCGGTGATCAAGTATGGCTATCCACAGAACATCTCAAACTCCCTTACACCGCGCGGAAATTAACCCAAAAATGGATCGGACCTTATACCATCACGAAGGTCCTACCAAATGCGGTTTCTCTACGCCTTCCCAAATCTATTCACATTCACCCAACGGTCAACGTTTCCCGCGTTAAACCTTATCGAGATGTTCTGGAAGGACAACCAACCCTCCGCCCTGACCCAATTGTAATCACGGAAGAAGGATACGAAGAGTATGAAGTCGACAAGATAGTGGCATCACGGATGAAAGGACAACAACTTCAATATCTAGTCCACTGGAAAGGCTGGGATGAGACGGATCGTACCTGGGAACCATTGGCCAATCTGACCAACGCGGATAAAGCAATTGCCGAATTCCACAAAATGAACCCGTCTTCTCCCAGAAAGATCCGAGGAATTTCTACCTCCGACTTCACCACCCTTTTCCATGATTACTCAATAGATACCGCAACACGCTTCCATGCCACGAGGCTAGACTTCGAAGGAGGTATATAACCCCCCTTCCCCATCGACTTCCCAACATCCTTCCGCCATGACTGTCATCTTTTTCTTTGTCTGTGCCACCATCGCCTTCCTCGCTTTTCTCCTTTATGTCATCTCCCACGCCACTCTCGACCGTGCCTCCTCTGTCATCCAGGAAGCGGCACGACAAAACATGCCCATTGTCGTCTCCTTATCACTCGGTCCCTTCCATGTCTTCACCTTCTCTACCATCGTCTCGGCCGAATGGAATGCCATAGGCATCCAACAACGGTGGGGTAAGCTGATAAAACGTCCACAGGCTGAATGGGAGAACGACCAGTGGAACATCAACGCTGAGGTGCAGGCGAATGGTCAGAATCAGGGTCAGTGGGGGAACTGGTAAGCCGAGTCGTCTTTTACGGCGATCCATACCCGGAAACGGATTGGATAGGCTTATCGGGTCTCGTCGGGACGACTCGATCTAAGAGGGGGGTAGTGTTACGATTTCATCTTTTCTCCTCATCGATCATTGGCTAACGTATCGTATGATTCTCTTTCTCTTTATCATTGGCTCATCGTATGACTCCACTTTCTTACCAGTACAGCCTCGACCATGCACGGCTATGTACGCAGCATTGCTCACCCATACATAGTAGTTCATAGCTTGGTCTGTGCCCGCCTTGTTTCAGTATTTAAACCCATGTAAAGTACCTACAGCGACAGTCTTATCCACTTGTTCAATCCTTGCCCTAGGCTTGAGTGCGAATTAAGGGTACCACTCCCTTTTCTCATCTACTTGCTTTAGACTTGACGACTAGTCTTGAAGCTTCGAACACTGGTTGCCTGTTGTCTTGCCCTCGAGCGTCACGACTCAAAGTCTAAGTCGTTACAATAAATGGCATGATGTGACTTGAATATTTAGATGAAATGGATAAACATACTGAGTTAATTAAGTCTCATCTGTGACCTCCAACTCATCCAAGTCATGCTATGTCCTATGAAATAGCATAGATTTTGGATTCTCTCCTCATCACCTATCTTGGGGATCATGCCTGATGATGATAAGGACTGCTGCTATGCTTGTAGAGCAAAGTTCCATGCGAGATGCTTATCAAGTGGAATACCAACAGCTCAAATCACTATTATTGAAAGCAGCCTCTCATTGGATGGTGCAGAAGGGACAGAAACAGAAGTGGCATACTCTGAGTTCTAGTCCATCACCTGAATGTCCTGGACTTAAACCTGCACCAATGAAGATGAATCAGGAAATAGATCAATTTGAGGTAATGTATGCAATTTCTGCTGGTTCTGTACTAATTTGATTCTCAAGTAGGAACTACATGACTGTTTTTTACTGGCTCCTCCAACACCACCTCTAATCATCTTGGGTTATTCAAGGTGCCATATTTATTCACTTGCATACTACACTGATTATCTTTTTCCCTAGTGAACTGATGAGACTTTATCATGCCCTGCCCATGCTGTCCATACCTTTATCTTCACCTGCCCTTGAGCCTCCACTCCCTGCTCCTTTTCAAACAGAGACTAATTCAATGGGTTTATATCATTACTACCCAAAGGGACCCCACCTTCATTTCCTACTTAGACCATGATATTTCCAATTCTATTGATGCCCCAACACTTACTTCAATGAATTGCTTCAGGTCTATTGCATTCTCAATTCATTAATATCCTCCTTTGATCAAATATTACCAGAGAAAACCTATTCTTTGTATTCAGCAATCCATTTGCTGGCCTGGTTATGTGCTGGCATTTTTTGGAGTCCATTGGAAGCCAAGTCAAATGGGGAGACCAACTGCCTCTGTAGTACTTTTCTAGCCCATCCATCCTTCAAGCAATTGAGAAATTCTTTCTTGAATGAGAGCGTGCACTTATTAGAAAATTTCTAGCAGAAATGAAAACCATTCCATGCATATCATGGCTAGATTCAGATGTCTTTTGATCTTCCTATCATTAAAGAAGATGTATGTTATACTAATCCCAATATTCCCACCATTCACATTGAAAATCTTATTCACCAACACATCACTGACATAATAAAATCAGGTTTTGCCAATGTGATCACTTGCACATTTTATTTCACCCCTTTCAAAAATTGATGGATGACTGTGGATGGACATAATGTTCGTGTTTACTCAGAAGCATACACAGAGATCAATTCATTTCCAAGGAAGCCAGGTGATGAATATGAGCAGATTGTTGCTCTGCTGATGCTTTGATCAAATGCAACACATTTAACCAGTTTCAATAATGCATCATTATGGCCTGTCTATCTTTACTTCAGCAACCAATTCAAATATATTCATGGTAAACTGACATCAGCCATACCCTTATGTTGCATATGTTTCCTCAGTGAGTTTGATATTGAGTTACCTGACAGCTTTCAAGAAAGATACATGTTATTATGAGACATATGCTCAAGCATTAACTAAGAGTATATATTATACCCATATCAAATGGGAGCTCATGCATGCTGTTTGGCAACTCCTTGATGGGAACTTTGTCACAGCATACAATTATTTGTTAGGATCAGAACTTATCCTCCAATGAAACCCTGGAACCCTAGAGTTAAGATTGGAATGAGGCATTGGATTCAGCTTGTGTGCTGCCCCCTTGCTTGGTTGTGTGCCTTGGATTGGAGTTGCTAGGACTTGGTAGATTGCAGAGGAGCAAGATAGATTTGAAGTGTGGAAGACAAAAGGATAATGTCTAAGTTGATATCAAAGCTAAAGCTAGAGACTCTGTACAGAGAACTATTATATATATGGAGTGTGGACATCACATTAGTAACAGAGAGTATTGCATGAGTAAGAAAGAGGTAAGTAAGACAGAGCATGAGTAAGATGGACTTCAAAGCTCAGGATAACCGGAACTATGCAAGCACAGGTTTGGAAGTAAGTAAGACACTACAAAAGGAGAAAGCTATCAACATAAGAGATATACAAGGAAGTCTGGAGGGCAGAGGTGAAGTCCTAGGTGTGAATGCTTCAAAGTTCATGACTGAGTGGTCCAGAGTTGGTCTGGAGAGTCAGAATTAGGACAGGATGATATATTATGGCATACTTATAAATCATCCCATCATGGGTCAAATTCATAGGTCAAGACCAGGGCTTATCCTCTGATGCAACTCCAGAACTCCATAGTTAGGGTTAGGGTTGGAATGAGGCATCAGGTTCAGCTTATATGCTGCCCTCTTGCTTTGTTATGTGCCTTAGGTGTTGGAATGGAAGGTTGGAGATCAATTGGAATCACTATGACTTTGGTAGATCACAGAGAGAAAGAGAGAGCAGAAGACAGAGGATATATCTAAGTCAATATCAAAGCTAAAGTTACAACTAGGTGTGGAGAACTTATATACAAAGTGTGGACATTGCATTAGTAATAGAGAATATAGCATGAGTAAAAAGAGGATAAATAAAACAGAGTATGAGTAAGATGGAGTTCAAAGGTCAGAGTAACTGGAGCTATGTGAGCACAGGTTTGAAAGTAAGTAACAAGCAGAACTAATATGTACAAATGGAGAAAGAGATAAATGTAAGTGATATATAAGAAAGTCCAGGGAGTGGAGGTGAAGTCCTGAGTGTGAAAGCTCCAGAATTCATACTGAGTGGTCCAGAGTTGGTCTGGAGGATCAAAGTTAGGATAGGATATAACAATCCAAACAAATGCATTAAATACTAGTGGCATAGACATTGTACATATAGGTGTTAGATCTATTTCAAAGTGCTACTTATGACACCAACCTATTGGTACCATGGCAGCTGCTTACTGCCAGTGTATCATGACTCATTGATAGTTGGCTAGTCTGTGTAGCACCAGTAGTGATGAATTCCATACCTGTGATTAGCACCCACTGCTGGCTCTGTTTCAGTTCCTTTACTGCTTCCCCTCCTTCAGTCTGAATTGTCCTCATAAAGTCAATCCCATCTTTGAAATCAATAGCCCTATCCCTGCAAAGTATTGGAATAAGATCTCTAATGATATGTAAGGTGTCTGGAACTGAAACTGGAACACAGAACAGTCATGATCAGGTCAAATGAAATAGAAATTGATCTAATCCAGGTCAGATTGACTATGGGAAAATACTGGACCCAGACCAGATAAGCATGGATAAACATGGATATCCTTAGATTGCATTGGATGGATAGGGGGAATAATTAGGATTCTTGCAGGACTATTGACAATGATGTGAAAACCTGGAAAATGAATTATATCAATATAGCATGCTTCAAGCTCCTATAGCAGCTGAACACATCAATAAGATTCTAGTTCTCTTCATAATCACAATCAAAAGATGTGAAAGCTTGTGGAAACAAGTGGAACAAGGTATGCTCAGGATCTCATTTCTTTCAGGTACAGCTGAAGGCTAAGTTTCCAAGTCTGCATCTGACTTCCACTACTCAAACAAAGTAGGTGCCTGTCAAGTCTGGGTCCTCCGGAGGTAAGTCTGACGAGGTCCAAAGCTATCTAAGGGGTTTCGGGATTCTTTAGTATAAGATGGACCAGAGGTCTGACAGAGGTAATGAAGGAGGATACTTAGTGGGACTTGGCGCAGAACTTATGTGTCGCACCCTTGCTGTACTTTATGTCCTGGATTTTGGAGGGACAGAGGTTCCAGATAAAAGAGATGATATGACAAGTAGGAAGACAGAGGAGGACAGAGGGGATCAAGAGGAGATCAGAGGAGGGTCAGAGTGGAGGAAACTTAGTTGATATTCATACTGAGGAACTACATAGAGGATACATGGTTTATATAGTAAAGTCTGGTTGGAGTTCATACCAGAATATACGAAGATATCAGAGATGCTATACTGTGAGCATATGGAACGGAATGGAGAGCATATGATGTGGTGAAGGATGTGTAAGTTGGAATGAAGGGTTGGAGGGATGCTATGTATGAAGAATGGAAACTATACTATAAGGAGTGTAACAAAAGATGAGTACTAACAGGAAAGGTGTCCGAGGCAGTGTCCGAGGCGGTGCAAACAAAGTCCAGTGTGAAGGAGACAAGTCTGGGGCAGGATCTTAGCGGGATGATAAGGGCGTACCAGAGTATGGCAGAGTAGGCTGGAGATATCAGAGGGGGATGTTAGGGGTTAGGAGCAGATATGACAATGTCAGAATCATGGACAAAACATTGCCAGTCTGGATTAACTTTGTAAAGGTATGCACACTGTTTTTGATTCATTGACTTGCCTATAAATCACTAGTCACATTCTGCTGCCAAAGGCTTTGCTTGAAAAGGTTTTTCCCATTACTGTGACATTGAAAAGATCCTTCCATCTGATCTATGTCTACTTTTTCCTTTACTTGCTGTTTCCCTTGACCCTTTCTTGAACAGTCTCAGCTATTTTCCGCCTTGACTACCTAGCCTTCCTAGTTATGTTTCCCTTGACCCTATCTTGACTTGTACTTTTACATAGCTACTCTGTGTGCCACTCATGCACCCCTGCCAAAGATCCTAATGCCATGGATGTAGAAGACAAAGGAGAAGAGATGACAGCCAGGAGGATCACCTTCTCAGTTCCAGACCAGGATTTTTGAAATGGGAGTCTTATCCAACACAAGATTCCCTTGTAACTTGTGCCTCTGTAACCATACAATCTAAATCTATGCAAATACCAATCCAAATCATCATACCCATGCCACACAATAAAAGCCGTTGACACCTGAGCCCTCATTGACAGTGGAGCAGAAATCTCCTGCATTGACTGGAACTTCATCAAGAAACACCAATGTCATCCCAACAAAGAAACTCAACACCCCCATCCATGTCCACAACATTGACAGATCCATCAACAAAAATGGAGATGTCCACTTCACCTGTGACCTATTTGTAAACATCAAGGGGATCACCCAGAGATGTACCTTTCATGTCATTCACTGCAGACACGAAAACATCATCCTAGGATCCCATGGCTCAGTTTGTTAACTGGGTGTACCAAAGTTACTCCATCAACTGCATCATCCGATGCAGATCCCAATTTATTGACTCCACAGCCCTAGCTCAAGTAATCACCACCACTAAAATTGCCATAGCAGCCAAAAAGATCAAACTGAAAGCCACCCTCCCCCCAGAATATGCCCTTTTTGCCAAAGTCTTTCACACAATGGTATAGTACAATGCATTGAGGTCAGGTGAGGACTCTATTAACATGATCCCATAGTATACTTCTGAAAGAATGAAACATGAATGTGAGAACAACCCAAGCATTGTGTTACAAGCCTTCACACCAGCAGCGCCATCCACAACATTGCGTTCTGCAAGTGAACCGCTTGCCATCTTATTGTGCACACCATATTTACTCCCATTATTCCACACAGGTGGCATCCTTTCTAAGGGCAAGGAGATCCAAGGAATTGCTGTTACACTGCCCAGGGGATTGGACGAGATGACACAGCATACGCTGAACTCAGCAGCAAATGTGATATGCGCCACCTGCCAGTCAATATTGAATTACTAGGTCACAGATCCTAAGTCAATATTGAATGACTCTGATCTTGCATCAGTACTGAACCACTCGAATCCCTTTGCTGATAAGCACCAAATCCCATAAGTTTGTATCCAGATGAATGCCCAATAAGTCTTGCTGAAGAGCCTGCTAGGTGATACGTCTGACTCTGAACTTGCAAGTCTGCGCATGCATTACATGTGCTAACAATGCTGCCAAACATGGCTCACATCGCACAGGCAAGCACAGGCTGCTCAGGTGACCACACACATCACGGTGGGATGAAACAGAAGAAGAATGACTCAGACAATGTGTCATCAGACACAGAACCTCAGCCAACCCCTGCAAACACCCCTACTCAAGTGCAGAGTACCAGGCAGCCCAAAGTATGAGAAATTTGGAACTACTAATACTGCTTTCCATTTTCGCAACAAAGGAAAATCTGTGAATGCCACACCTGGACTGTCATCATCTACTCCTCATCTTCTCACCAAGTCAAACACAACAGGGACAGATGGCCTTCTCAAAGAGGTAGCTGTCTTTGATGTGGATAAGCCTGGCCCAGTAAAGAAATCACATGCCAATTGCAGTCAAGATATTGACAACTTTTTTTCTCCTCCATTCATCAAGGACAGCAAAAAATACAGAAATTGTAATACTTGCTTGTAAGTAGGCTTTTAAAAATGTTCTATTCAGTTCATCTTACTTGTTCTAATGCAGAAAGGTTCAAAAACAAGCTGTTAATGAAGCTACTACTCTGTGATGGCATCAGCAGGCCTCCCACAATGTTTATGCTTATTCTGGATGCCTGAAATACTGTCCATTGACCATGTATTTAGTGTGATTACCTGAAGTGGGCCTCTGCAAATAACTTCATGTCCATGCTACCCCAGGACACAAAAGAACATATTCCTCGCAACTCCACACCTTTGAACCTCACTTCCACTCTTATAGACATGAACTCCGACGCTATCTTGTTCCGTCCTTCTTACTCATCTCCCTACTCATGCTATGTCTCTCCATTACTAATGCAATGTCTGCACTATCGTTCTTCATACATAGTCTCTAGCTTTAGCTTTGATATCAACATAGACATTATCCTCTGTCTTCTGTACTCCGAATCTACTTGCTTCTCTGCAATCTAGCAAAGTCCTAGTGACTCCAATCAACCTCTCCGACCATCCACTCCGAAATCTGAGGCACATGACCAAGCAAGGGGGCAGCACACAAGCTGAACCCAACGCTGCATTCCGACCACGACTCCAGAGTTCCGGAGTTCACTGGAGGATAAGTTACAGTCCTAACACAAAGCCACATGTCACTCCATATAGCAACTCAGCCTTTTGTGAGGCAGCTGTTCAAGCATGGCTGGTTCAAATTGACCAACCCATCTGTGCTCTGCAACATCCCCAATTTCAAGCAATGATTCACCTTGTAGCCCGTGCAACTAATGGAGTCACAATCCCTGGGCACAAACAAACCTGTCAAGCAGTCATCAAGTTTTTCAAAACAAATCTTCATGATCTTCGCAGTCACTTCCAGGTATGTTTCATCCCATGTCATTGACATTTGACTCATATATTGCAGGGTGATACTGTCAAGGATCAAATCAAACCTTACTTGCAATGCCTGGCAAGCCTTGAATGTCGATGCCTACTTTGCAGTGATAGGCTTGTGAATCGAGGAAAAGACTCATGGCATTTGGACTTTAGAGACCGCTCTCTTGATCCAAGAATTGAAGGAGAAGTATATATGTAATGACATGACCAATATGTCAGAAGACAACATTGAGGAGCTGTGGGAGGGTCAAAAAGCATTATAGTTGCCCATTGGATTTCAAATAGAGTACATATTCTATCATCTAAGGTTCCAGCTCTTTGACTCATGGTTCCTTGTACACAGTATTGTGTTGGGTGACGGTGGTAATATCAGTGTATTTCCTATGATTGGCACCAATCTGATCATTCAAACACTATGGGATGGGTTATATGAGAGTGAGGACATCAAGTATGGTATAGCTGAGAAGAAGTAGGATAAGGATGAGGAGATGGATGGCAAGGCAAAGAAGCATGAGGAGAATCATGACAAAGACACAAATGACTGGAAGAGGGTTAAGTGGGAGGGGTGGGAAAGGGGACAAGAACAAGGACACAAGATGAATGGTGGATGTGGTGGATGAAGGAAACAAATGGAATGATGTGGATGACAAGGAGGAGGAGGAGGTAAGAGGAGATTCAAAAGGGGAAAGGGACAGAAATGCCCAGGACTTCATGGATATGGAAGTTGATGGTGTTTAGTATTTCATTTCCCCTCCTGATAGCTGCTGATGGTCACATAATATATAGTACTAGGATGCTGCACAGTCTAGCATTAGTGCAGTGTCAAATGACCCAATCCTCCACCATTGAATTAGCCTGCATGGTCACTAAAGCACCAGGTGCAAGAAGATGACGAGGAAACAGAAATGCCAAACAATACCAGCAGTGCCTGTCCAACAAGTTGCTCCCATTTGACCCTTTCCTCCTCATAGGTCCATCCATCCATGTAGTGTATACATTCCATCTATATTCCCAAAGTAAATAGGAATGTTAAATCAGCAGCTATGGAACCATTTACTAGTGATAATGAAACATTCTCACAGGTAGTGAGGTTGTTGGAAATTCTGGATGATGAAGATGTCATATATAAGCTTGATGAAATCTGGGTCTAACAAAAGATTTGTCTTGTTGCCCATTTGAATAACAAATTCCTTCATCTGTGTGCTGCCCTTTGGCAGGCTTTTCAAGCAACTGAAATAAAGCCAATTGTTGCATCCATGACAATAATGTTGTTTGTCTCTGTCTGGGTTGTAGGCTTTATTGCAGACTTTACAAGGGCTCAAGGCATTCTAAAAGCACCTCTTGTGATAATTCTTTCACAGATATTTTGACAGTCATACCTCTAGCATAGGTATCTGTATTGTAGTCTTCATAGACCAACATGTGCACAGATCATTTGGTCCTATGAATGGGCCATTTACTTCATAAAGAGCATGATATCATGCTGGGGCTATATCATTTTTAGTTTCAAAATCAGACACTTGCCAGTCAATACAACATACACATGATTTGCTCTGAAATGATGATGTCTATGTGATCAAAGACCACCAGCTCCATCTCACCCACATACACATTGATACAGTATTATCATCAGTGTACCATCAATGGATGATGTGTCTAATTCACTGACACAAGAGTTGCTTGTCACTAGAAATGTCAAACATTCTTCAGACATTGGACTCTTATGTCATGTTTCAAATACCACAATGCATTATGTTCACCTCTCATGAACACCCCTGCTGAAAGTGTGTTTTATGCTGTCTGGTATCTTCCTTTGTCCAGCTAACACTTCATCCTTTGCATTTCTTGTTGCATTTACCTAATGCTGGTTGGGTTAGGCTAATGTATTACCCAATTACATTTAGGACTACAGAACATCAACAACCATCCCAAATGCCATGATATCCCACACTCCTGCCTACCATTCCTGAAAACATCTTTGGACTTGCAATGACCATATACCATACTGACTTGCCAGCTCCAGATTGCCCCGCATCTTTGGATATGGTCTATGGTTCATAGCAGATGAAGTCACACACAATGATGCATTGCTGCCTGCCACAAGACTGGAGCTTGGTCTCAGAGACATGGATGACATGATGGCTGTGATTTGGAAGAGAATCCATGCTGCAACTGGGCTAGACGCAGTGAGTACAGATACCACACTGTCTATGGATGCCATGACACAGGCAGAGGTGCCCAAGGTGGTACATTAAAGTCAGACATATAAGCCACTGCATAGGCACTCAAGTATAGTATAATATTATCCCATTCATTTATGGGATGCCCTTCCAGAAGTATGGCTGTGGCAGCCCACATTAAAGGCATCACAAATGGAGTTGGAATTGAATTCCATGGAGATAACCAAACTGTAGGGAGAAAATGAACTGCCATGGAAGGGATGAAAGGCAAGGAGACAGCAGTCATGAAAGCGAATGTAGGACTTTCTGCAACATTTCATTGGACATCAATTGACACATACATAGCCAACTGTGGAATATGTGAGAAGGAAGGTAGACAAGGGGACAGGTGTATAGGCCAGGCCATCCCATGCTGGTCGAGCTGGCAGATAATGATGGTGATGTGCAGGTTCTGGTAAGCCTGACATCGAATATTCAGGAAGCCCTATCAGAGGGATGTGTGGTCTTGGTGCATGCATGGGTGGCAGTCAAACCGATCGCTAGACTTCAGTGTGGGGGTGATACAAATGTAACAGAGTATGTGACTCTCACTACACCATGCCTACACAACCAACATGCTTTGTAGATTGGAAAAGATCATGAAAAAGTCCTGTTCAAGGCTTGGGACAAGCTATTTGTGGAGGGATTGGAGATGAGGATTCCAGACAATGCTCCCCTTAGAGCAGTTGTACTATAAGAAGGTGATATGCTGTATGCCACTCTCATTTATATTCAGAATGGCCTCACTGAACTCATTCATACATAGAATCCAACCTCCTGGCACAAACCATATAGTATATACATCTCACTCTCCCCTTTTTACGTACCTGCTCCTCAGCGTTGCTGTCCTTTTTTTCCTCTTCTTCTTCTTTCCCTTCCCCTTCTTGCTCACACCTGTGGCTGCTGCAGTGCCCTGGAATGTAAGCTCATCCCTGGATCGGAGCTGGAGGACAAAGCGAATAGGACAGCAGGGCATGTGTCTGGC
The DNA here is from genome assembly GCA_003316375.1 of Tylopilus plumbeoviolaceoides. Taxonomy (NCBI): domain Eukaryota; kingdom Fungi; phylum Basidiomycota; class Agaricomycetes; order Boletales; family Boletaceae; genus Tylopilus; species Tylopilus plumbeoviolaceoides. The sequence continues at coordinate 29,862 of QFES01007963.1, forward strand.
AGGCTGCCAACCCAGTGTGTCATGAAAAATGCAATGAAGACTGTCCTTGCCATGGTACCCACATTTCAAAAGCGACACAGACATCATCAACATGAAATCCAACCCATGATGAAGGGAGAGACAAAGAAATGTCAGAGTAGGTTTTTTTACCTGTTTGGTGTGGAATCATGAACCACAAGAGGACCGCATTGAATCATACCTCAGACCCACAATGGCATGGTCTACCCTGTCACACACAAGCAACTTGAACTCTATGTCTACAGGGTCATCTGTGGGTATAGAGCACACTTCATGTGGTCTTGTGCCACACATCACTCAAAGGACTCTACATTGACATCCTCCTCCTCCTCCCTTCATCTGTATACCATGCTGGAAGTGCCAACTTCAACAGTGGCAATGCATTTGATGTCACATTCATGAAGTGGGAGGAGTTTAGGAACATTGTACCAGACCTGCCAGGGCATCTAACAGAATGGACAATGTTGACACAAATGGACTGCATCCGAGTCATCAGCAAATTCAATTAAACCACAGAGCAATGGTGTGTATATCCATGAATACACCATTGCTGGCGATGTACAAGGCATACACCTTATACTTATCACACAGATCTCCAAGATGTAGTGCTAAAGTGAAGTCATAGTGAATGCAGCTATTTTACTACCATCTGCAAGCCCCCATAAGCAAATTTGAAAGCATCTGGATATAATTACAAGCAATGGTACATTCTGGATGGCACAGGAGCATGTACCCAGTCTGGAGGGAATCAGTGAGTGGAGGGTACTCACTGTTGGCAGCAGGGTTATCACTGTGATGCACACCTGAAAAGCAGCAAGTGGAGGTTGGAAAGGTAGCAAGATGGATGAACATGATCTTATTTTGAAATACTGCTGGTTGAGATGGCATTAATCAATCACAAATCTTCACTTAGCTTTGGTGGAGTTATAAATAGTACATACCATTGGCTACACAATTGCCCCCTAGGTCATGATTTGGTTCACACGCCATGGGGATATCATTATTACATGTTGGCAATATCATGGAAGGGTTTTTGAGCATTTGAATTGCCAGGGTATTAGTGCTTGGTATATCCTCCTTTTTTGCCTTAAGCACTTGCCTTCTTGGCTTCATGTAGCTCTTTCCAAACCCACAATGTCTGTGTTCCATTTCCTACCACACCATCTGATTTCTCTTTGGATGCCAGAATGCAAAGTGGCAGGCTTTGTTGTAGACTTGACAAGGGTTCATCATGTAAGTTCAGATGCTCCTCTATAAGGCATCTCTGAAAGAGCATTCAATGATGATCATACCTCTAATATGGGTCCCCTTGGGGCAATTGTCATGGACAACTGACTTTCCAATCCATTAGGTGCATTACATCATTATACTCTTGTGATACATGCATGAACAAAATGTACATCTACAAAATGAATTTTTTCAATAAGGCAGCCAGATCACACACTTGCCCTGGCTCCCACCAGTTCTCTTGTGCTAGTTCTGACACTGTATCAGTGACATCCAGCCCCTCCTTGAGGACATTGATAATGTCCATTGCTGCCAAATGCTCTGCCTCCATCTCCTGCACATCATGTCATCTTTGCACATTATGGGAGTTGTTGTTCATTTTCCATGAGATTGATCAGTGCCAGAATACATCTTTTGTGGAATGTCCATCATGGCTTGACATTTCCAATACACAGATTGCAGTGATTCATCATGAAGCTCCTGTTCATCATCAAATGGCTCATTAGAGTCTATCTAATTATCAATCTGCTTGCTCTGAAAGTCAGTCTGCTGAGCACACAAGTTATCCATGATGTCCTGGACTCCTGGTTCTTCTTTGAGTAGAAGGAGCATTTAAGACCAAGGAATAGGACAAAGACAGGGGCTCAGATGTTGAAGAGAATAATGAGGAGGAGCAGGAAATGACTTTTACTGTCTTGTTGGAAGAGGTTTTAGCATTGAGAGACCTTGCTTGAGAGCATATTTGAGGTGCCATGGTGGTTTGAAATGTAAAAAATACCAAGACATTGGACTGCCAGTGAAAAAGGTCATTCAGTTTACAATGAGGTATATTTAGGGTCAATATAACATTGAGGTCTGGTGTCAGCAAGCATACCCATAGTCTTCTCGAAACAATACAGCCATAAGCTGGTTTCTATGAGTGCTCTACCTTATTCATGAAGTATTCAGGTTTCTGCATTCCAGATGGGTTGATCCTAATGCCAATATCCAGTCTACAAATATGCAGCATGAAGGCTTGGCTCTGGTATCCTTGATTTCATGCATGATGAACTCGTAGAACTCCCACTTGCCCTGCTGTCAGACTGGTGCCATGCCAGACTGTGGATTAAATTTTTGCCATCCCAGTATACCATGTCAAGCAGTTTCATCATGCATGTGGCAATTTCACTGATTTATCTCTTGGCTAGAAATCAGGTATTGTAATGAAGAACGAAACTCATGATACTTTATCCAATGTGAGAAATGCATCCATGATGCCACTGTGGCAAATTGGAGCTCCATGTTGCCAAACATAGCAGCAAACAGGTCCATGTCCAACTAATCCATTGCTTGACCACAGCATAGAGATTATGTTGCTGTTAGCAGTGATGCTAACAATGAAAGGAGGGGAAAGGTTTGAAAAGGGAAGGAATCATCAGATTGAATCCAAGACACATCTATCTTCATGTGTGAAGTGTGGATAATTTGGCAGGCTTCTTTCTTTGACTTGGTGATGCCAGTTCAATCAATTAGAGCAAAGATCACCAGAGTGATTGAAGTAGTGGATTTGTAGCTTACAGGCAGTGAATGAGAGAGTAATGGTTCCACGCCTGACAGAATATAAGCTTTTGTGTTCAACAAAAATGACTTCTTTTCAATCTGTTGCACTGGCCTTCACTGGTTAACACTACAACTCAAACCCAAGTGCAACTTGGGTCCTGGTTGCATTCAACAAAGCACATGACATTTGCCTCTGTGCCTTCTGTTGATACATTTCTCACAAAACCATGCAAAAAGTCATAACTAGTATTGCTTCTCCCAGTTCAACAACATGCATACTTTCATCCATTCAACATTTTTCTGTCAATTATATATATCCACCTTTAGTAATCAGAAATATCTGGAATCAAATAAAAGCTTCCACTCTTATCCCAACTCCAATTTCTGAAAATACTTGTACTCTCAATCAACCATACATGCAATGTGGATATGCTCAGATGGGAGCCAGAACTCAAGTCAATTTGTTACTATGCAAAAAGCATTCAGTCTCCTTTTCAACCACTGTGAAGAGATTTGTGCATCTGCTTCTGTTGGGCCTATTACCTAGGCTGAAAGTTTTAGAAGTCATTTTTGGTGATGGGATGTGGTTGGAAGGGAATTTGGATAACAAAGAACAAGGGATCTTCATGCTATTTGTAATAAAAACCATATCAACCTAACCTTTAGTTTTTTATGTCTCTGTTTCATTGAAGGAACAAAGGGATTGTCAAGCAAGTTGTTATTTGCATCCATTAGCTTGCAAGGCTTTTTTAGGCTGGTATTTGATGGTTGCAGATATACAAACATTTGTATGCACAAAGGTACTAAGTTGCAATATTCAAGTAAACAGCAATTGCTTGAATACTATTTATTTGCACCATGGAAACCTAAGGGTTATATTGGAAAGGAGAGAGTGATATAAAGCAGTGTAAGCAAACTCATTCTGTTCCAAGGTAAGTCCAGGCACTCTTTTTCACAGAATCTATTTTAGTAAAATTGAGATTTTAACCTGCTTTTTGAAAATGGCATCACATCTATTCACTGTGAAATGCTTAGTTGAGAACTGTTGATTTCATAGGATGTTTGCCCACAGGAAGTCATGGACCTTGAAAATCCATTAGACTTTTATATAACAAACTTAGATTCAGAGAGTTCAAGTTATCCTTGCTGTTGCAAGAACCCACACAGTCAAATGAGAATTTGCTGAGGTAAGCAGCCCCCATTCCTCCCTTTTTATATTCAAATTTGCAAAGAGCTCTTTGGATATACAGGCAATTGGGGGATCTGATGGTAAAATTTGTATCAATGAGATATTTTAGTAAATGCCAATCAAAGTAGTATTGCTACAGGTTGTGAGTATTATTCAAGTATTGCTCAATGTACCAGTGTGAGTGCAAGAGCTCGCCAAAGTGGTTGAGCATCAATAGTGTCATGCCAAGAATATGCATCATTTGCAACTTGGTATCAATATTTTCACTAGTGTTTCCAACCAATACTAAGCCTCATGTATTACCAAAATTCTACTTCCATGCATTAGGAACATGGATTTTCCTTCCCAACATCTAATCCATACTCTCCTTAGATAGCACATGCCAAGACCATTGGATTTTCAAATGGATCATCTGTGCCAACTCTTTATATAACTTTCATAGAAGCTTTGTTATATATAATGTGTTGATTCAAATCCCCTATGATTATGGAATTTTTTTATCACAAATCTTTAATGCCTCTTTCCTATTCTCATTCTTATCAATTTTTTTTGCTATACATACCAAGTGTGCCTTGGAACTTCATGAAGATAAATGTACTTCTTGGATTTGTAAGTGACTGTTATTTTTATCAATATTGGTACTTATGTGACCATACAAGACACTCAAGCAGAGAGAATGTGTTTTCTCTCACTATGTTGGCCGAGTAAGCTATGATCACTTGCAGATTTATAGGTGGCCAATGTCTTATTGATGTTGGGACTCACACAAGTTATATAACATACTTGAATGAAGGATGCCATCTTCTTCACCCATTAACATTTTGTTCCCTCAATTATCATAGCTGGTCTACATGTTGACACATTCAAATACAATATGATAGTGTCTGGATTTGGTGCACAAGAGATGATTCTTGCCTGGTGGCAAGTTGTTTAGCTGAGCCATCCTATGCAGATCATTCAACATTGATTAAAGATGGTGGTAAAATAACTCAATTATGACCCCTGTACACTCTTTGGCATTGTCTACCATAACTTTCACATCCAACACACTGCAAATGCTCAAGTATTCCATATGTTATATCTTGCAATAAAGCAGACTCTACTATGTAAACACCATGTTTTCTATCTGTAGAATCCAAAATACAATTGCCCCTCAAGATCACCTCTTGAGGCCTGAATCATTTCATTATGGAGGCTCTTCTGTGACAATTTCCTCATTTTCTCTTTATCCTATTGGCTCATTCATTGTATGATTTTCTTTTTCATTTTCATTGGACTCATTATGATCCCATTTTTCCTTTACTGTTTCCGTCTACATAGCCTTGACTGTGCATAGCTGCATGCACAGCATTACTGGTACACATATAGTAACTCACAGCTTGGTCTGTGCTAGATAGTTTATGGTATAAATACCCCATGTACAGTACGAAAACTCCAGTCTTATCCACTTGTTATTCTCTCATCTGTAGAACATGGGTCTGAATTAAGGATACTGCTCCTCTATCACTTCATCTACTCCCCTTAAAAGCCTCAAACACAGGAACTTGTTGTTGTCTTGCCCTTGACTGTCACGACTCTGTCTAGGTCGTTACACCCTCAATGGATGACTTTTCTCCCACAGCAGGAACTCTGTCTTCTTGGGGGGAGGGTGCAGGAGGAAACTCCTGCTGTCCTCCAAACACTTGTATTCCACATCAGGCTGAACCAAACCCTTCCAAAAGGGAAAATAAAATAAGGTAGAACCTCTAGTCAACACTACCCCCATCAACAAATCAATACACCCTCTGCCCCCCCAATGAGGATGTGAATATGGCAAAGTCTACTATCAACCACTTTGAGGGCATCCAAGGCCCAATGTTCCCTGGATGGACAAATATCCATCATGTTGCACAAGTTCTTGGCAATGCCCTTGACACCACAATTTTTGTGCATATGAATAACTATATGTGTGCATGAGGGAAACAAGGCCAAGAGGGCCCATAAAACAATCACTGTGGGACACATTTCTCTTCCTCCAGTTTGCCAACCAGAAGCTCTCCTACCAATGGAAAAGGGAGCAATGGGCCCTGTTGTAATCTATGACACAGTGGAATTGATCTGTGACCTGTTCACACAGGCACAGAGTAAGCCAGAGGAAAATGCATCATCCTACCACCAAGTTTTTGACTTAATCTTGCTCCTTCATCATTGAAGTTGGAGGAAGCACAAGGCATTGGAGGTGAGCAACCTCATGAGGGTCACCCTCAAGGTGTGGCAATGTCATATCCCACACAACTCTGGACCTCTGGACCTCACCTCCATGTTCATAGACACAAACTCTGATGCTTTCTTGCTTTGTAATTACTGCCATTCCTCCAGACTTGTTCTATTGTTCTCTTTATGTACTAGCCTTGCTTCATAGCTACCTCTGAAACCTGTGCTTGCACAGCTCTGGCTTTGTTTCCACTCTGTTCCATCCTTCTTACTCAGCTTCTTACTCATGCTATGTTCCTCTGTTACTAATGCAATGTCTGCTACTCTGTATATAAACTCCTCTTTGCAGTCATGTATTTACTTAGCTTGAATATCAACAAGCACTAGTGAACTCCTTCTCCAATCACTTCTCCTTTGTAGGACATCTCTTGTCCTAACTTGGTGTTGTCTACCTCCATTCTCTAAAATATTGGGACACTAATGTTAGCAAGGGCACAGCACATAAGCTGAGGCCAATGTTCCCTAGGATTCTAACACACTCTGGAGTTCTGGAGCTGTATAGGAGTTCATATCTGGCATGGTTCTAACAGGCAACCTCTGTCTTGGGCCACCAATAAGGCAAAGAAAAAGAAAAAGGCTTTTTATGAGGAGGCCAAATCAAGGGAGGCTTTCCTCCCTCCCATTATCAAGCACTGCAAAAGCAGCTCCTGTTAGAGTCTGTCCTGACTTCAATGCCATCTCAAGGCAAGACCACCCCAGTTACTATCCCAGTTAGCAAGGCACTTGCCTTGTTGAACCATCACATCCTGACTAGGCCAGTGTTTGTGCTGACCAAATCAAAGGCCAAGTCATGGTTGAAATCTGCCCAAGGTGCCAAGTCTGGCATGCCTTAATGCTCCTGTTGACATCTGGGCAATCTTTATTGAAGGATGCCAAAACTTGAGTAGGAGCTGTGGTGAACTAACTGTGCAAGATGTTTTCCAGCACACTTGGATTTTCCCTTGACTCTTCTTGGCTGCCTCTTCAGCCTCTGTGTGTGCCTTCTCCACTACCTTGCACTTTACCTCCTCCATTGCCTTGTGCTTCACCACATCCACTGCCTCTGCCTTCTTCCATGCCTCTTCTGCCTTCTGCTCCTCTTCTGCCTTCCTCACCTTTGTGCATCACTGACATTCATTGAACTTGCAAGCTCCATATTGTTGTCGTTGTCAGTGTTCTCTGCCAACTGTGCATCAGACCAGTTCTTGATGTTGGCTAGCTCTTTGGACATGGTGATCTGAGTTAAAGAGGATGGACTGACTGCAACAGATTTTATAAGCATCAGCTCCACAATCAACAAAGTTTTGGACTCTGCTTTTCAAACTCTGTATTATTCCTTGCTAATGGCCTTCAGGAGTTCAGGCCTAAGAGGGGGATACTGTCATATTCCATTATTTCAGCAAGTTCAACTCCAACACTCTGGACTCGACTCTGGACCATTTCATGTTATAGGATACTCTTTTATTTTTGGACTTGTATATCTGCCTTACTCTTATGTTCATCTTCATTTCTCCTTATTCATCCTTGTTCCACTTTTGTACTAGTGCCACTCCTACATACCTCCAAACCTGTGCTTTGCTTAGGAGCATAGCTCTGGCTTTTTGCCACTCCAGCTTCCATCTCACTAATCACTTACTCATCATGACAACTCCATTACTAATGTGATGTCTGTGCTCAATATATAAACCCTCCATGCCAAGCCATGTAACTTCAGTTTGAATATCAACTTATTACCAACTACTTTCTATCCAAAGTCTTGAAGACTTCCTACTTTCTCTTATCCACTCACAGACTTAGTTCTTTTCAGACTTAGGTCTTGCACCTCTGGAATCCACACCTCCATTCTTCCGAAATCTCTGACAAGGGCACATCACATATGGTGAAGCCAAAGTCCCACCTATACTTTAGCACTCAAGAGTTCTAGAGTTAGACCTGGAGTTGAACCAGTCTTAACAATCTTGTAGTGCAAGTAGCCATGTTAAGAATGAACTCTGGACAAGTTTGAGTTTGAATATACTGTTAAGACTGGTTCAACTTCAGGTCTAACTCTGGAACTCCAGAGTGCTAGAGTGTAGGTGGGACTTTGGCTTCACTGTATGTGGTGTGCCCTTGTCAGAGTTGGTCTTGGATTTTGGAAGAGCAAAGGTATGGATGTCCAGAGGGACAAGACCCAAGTCCAAAGAGAACTAAGTCTGTGAGTGGACAAGAGAAAGTAGGAAGTCTTCAAAACTTTAAATAGAGAGGAGTTGGTAATAAGTTGATATTTGAACTGAAGTTACATCACTTGGTATGAAGGGTTTATATATGGAGCACAGACATCACATTAGTAACAGAGTTGTTGTGATGAGTAAGTGATTAGTGAGATGGAAGCCAGAGTGGCAAAAGACCAGAGCTGTGCTCCTAAGCAAAGCACAGGTTTGCAAGTATGTAGGAGCAGAACTAGTACAAAAGTGGAACAAGAATGAGTAAGGAGAAATAGAGATGAACATAGATATACAAGTCCAGAAGTGAAAGAGTATCCTATATAACATGAAATGGTCTGGAGTTTGTGTTATTGAGTCTGGAGTTGAGTCTGGAGTGTCAGAGTTGGACTTGTTGAAATTGTGGGATATGACACAATGCCATACAGATATTATACCTTGCATAGTGCTACACAGATATACATACACTCCTCCTATATAGCACCATACAATTAATGTGGTCTGTACAATGCCAGACAGATATGTCAATAAATGAACTCACTGCACACAAAACATTCCTGGGACAAAAATGTTCTTCAGCGGCATCATCAACACAATGACCTTCCTCACCTGCCATCACATCAAAATATCAGGACTTTGGCTGCACATCATTCCAAAAGTGATGCTGTCTCAGAATCTTCCAATGCAGATGATGACCTGGTTGTGCCTAGAGATTTGCATGGGTATGGGTACCTGTGGGTATGGGTATGGATTGAGATTTGGCAACCCATGAACCCATGACCCATATACCCACCCCTCATATACCCATGGGTACCACACATAGTACTTTGTAATTCCAAATAAAAATGGGCATGAATTGTCATTGACTATGTATGTTGATTCATTAATTTCAAGTTAAATGGTCTACTAGTAGCTATGTACATTGGTTGATGTTGAATGGCTATTTAGCCAAGGCCAGAACCTTCTCTTCCATGTCCACAACCATCTGTGAGGTCAATCAGTCTATGCATTACTTTGTGTGGAATCCTAGAGTGAAATGAGGGTGAAAGATGCTGATGTACAAAAAAAGGTAATTGTTATGGATAGTGTTTAAAACTCAGGTCCTAGGACCACAAAAAAACAGAAACTGGACTGAATTAGACCACTAAAGACTTGTCCTAAATGGTCTGGCCTTTCCAGAATTAAAAAACAAATAGTCTTGGTCTTTTGGATCAAAGAAATCAAAAGTCTGGAAAAAGACCAGTCCAAACCAGTCAGGACCAAGACTGGATCCTTTGCAAGTTTACCCCAATGTTCCCATTATGTTCGCCCATCTTCCACAATTCTTTCATATTTTCTGGAAGCTATCCTGATTTTCTACATGTATATACTCTTCCTATGAGTTAGAATATGATATCCAATGTGGAAATGGATATATCTCAGCATTGCCTGCTCTGAATTACATGATTCTTGGTGCTAGGAGTCCATACAACATTCTCACAAGCCACTGCCAAGCATGGTTCCCACATCTGACATGGGAATAAATTGGTCTTTCAAAGGAAAGTCCAAACTAGTCCTAAAGCTGTTTAGGACCATTTATGACCAGTTGACGGAGAAGAGGAGTATGAGATCGCCGAAATCCTTGCCCACCGCGGATCTAAAACATAGCGACAATACCTTATCTCTTGTAGTACTTTGCCCAGGACCCTGTTGAACTGACCCTGTTCCTCATGGAACCTGTCGAACGGATCTCATTCTCTCAGGAACGATCCTATCCCTTACTCAATGGCAGTCATATTTCCGTCCCCTCTTTCAAACCCTCTCCCACCGTCACCCCTGTTCCCACTACCTTCAATGAGACAACCCCACTGGCAGACCAATTCCCTTCCCCCATCCTCCCTGCTTGGGAGCGTCCATCCACTCTGTCTCCTTTTCTGTGCCATGCACAATGATTGTCCTCTGGGGCCAAGGTTTTCCTTACCACCAAGGGTAAGGAGATCGCTCAACAGACAGCATAGTCTTCCCGACCCCTCACCGCCACTCCCTCCTCCATCCAATCTGAATCGCCCAAGGAGGACTTCTGACTAGGTTTCAAGGACACCCTCCATCTGGTTAGTAAAGGTGCATGAGGTTAAGCACCTAGGTGGAGACAGGGTAATGTTATGATATGGACGTGGTGTGTCTTTTTCTTCCTCTTTTCATCTCTGACTCATCTTGACTCACAACCATGCCTACTCTAGACTCTTATCGATGACACATCCTTTCCTCCGCAGGCCTGTTGCTGCACATCCACGTTTGTTTCCTTTTTTTTGTTATCGTATGATTCTCATTCCATTTCTCATTGGCTCTCATATCATATGATTCCCTTCTTCCTTTCTCATTCACTCCTCATTATTGTTCCACTTTCCTAACTTGTCATTGTACCATACACAGACTTGGTCTGTGCGCCATTCCCAACCCTATATAAAGGGTAGTAGCTGTACTTTTATTCCCCAAGCTAGTTCTACGCAATTCACCGTTGCTTGACACTAGTCCAGGCCTAGGGTTAGGTCTGAGTATCTCTTCACTCAGCATCGTCAAGGGTGATTTCACTCTCGCTTCATCGTTACTCTCGCGCACAGTTGTGCAGTAGTCTCTGGTCACTGTTTGCGCATGTTTGCGCCGTTCCAACTAGTTCACGCTTGGTAGTGTAACAGCATCAGAGGATGATATCTTGTATATGTCAATGGCATTCTTGATATCAAGTGCATCTTTGAAATTGTCAACCATCTTGCAGGCAGGGAGTTTATGAAACATGTATGTATTGGAGTCTGCACCTTGAAACCAGTAGCAAATTTTCAGTGTATCTGGAAAGGAAACCAATGATTTTTTGAATATGGATCATGGTCAGAGTGAGATACCACATACTAATAATGAGGTGGATCACATCTTGTGGTTCTTCTAGATAATAGGTTGAAAGTAATTTTGCAGCCTCTAATGGATCTTTGAGGTCCATGGTGCAAAGTGATCCAAGAACATCTTTTGTGGACCAACTCTTGACCCATTTGTTGTCAGAGACTTGAGGATTGTGGTCCTGCACCACATGCTTGACAACATTTCAGTATAGTGCAAGGAAACTTTAATGAAGTGATGGAAGTCAAGAGAATTGTTGCATAGCCAATATGAGAGTCTCCACTGAGGCCACTTTTTATGCTGGAGCCTTTTTCTTGGCCATGATAATAATACTAGATTGAGAGAATAAGTTGAATCATTTAAACAATATAATCAGGTAGCTAAAGAGTTACAGGCCAATTTCATGTGATTGGCCTATGATTGGGCTCTATGCGTGCAAATGACTTGGACTTGATTGCCAGCCTGCATGGCTTTGTGTCTTCCTTTTTGAATACTGCCCATTTACTGTCCTCCCTCACTTATCACCTTGTGTCTAGACCCTTTTTGGTTCAGATCTTCCTGCTATTCCATTGGATCTGTCTTTGATAGACTCTGTTTGACACACATGCCAGTGGGTTCATCCTCTTTGATCATCTGTTCCTCTGCTTCTTTTCCCATTTGTCTCCCAGTCTCTCTGCTCACATGGGCATCATATGTCTCATAGATGTGCAGTGATTGTGCTTATGCTCTTGTTCTCATCCCCTTTACATTTCATGTCTGTAGTATCAACCATTGCCTATCAAGAAGTACTTTTTACAACACATGCATATGCTTGGTCAGTTTCACCCACAGATTCAAGTCTGAGTTAGGCAATTGTCAAGCCACATTGGATGAGCCTGAAGATCAAGAGACCAGATTACGTGGCATGTCCAGACTTGCACTTCTTTATAAGGTGTTGCCTTAAAACCTAAACCAAGTTTTTCCCAGCTTATCAGTGAATCCAGAACTATTGGAGTGCAACAAGTGAGAAGAGGGGCAATCAAGCAAGCTTCAAGTACATGAGCAAAGGCTTGAATCCTTTACTAAGTTCACTCTGTAAAGTCTACATAAGAGTACAAGATGAGGATGAGCCTATTACCAAACATTGTCAATTTCTAATATTTCACCTCACTGCCACAGGCTGGGTATCTCTACTGGAGGTTGCATGTGCCAGGGTCACATCTGCTTTTTGACATATATATAACCAGCTGGCATGAACACCTTGAAAGAACTGAAGTTGGATGAAATCCCTTATCTGGTTTCCTCATGTGACTCATATTTTTTACTCAATTTGATTCATTGATGGTGACATGTGTAGCTGTGTTCTCTGTCCTTCTATGCAGACATACGCTCTTCCCAATGTCCAGCCTTTGTTTGGTTTAGTTTTCACTGTGCATGCCATCATGTATATGGATGTGAAGTTTGGGGGCAGCTGGTAGGTAGTATGGGTGTTTTTTGGTGTCTCTTCTATCATGTCTTGAGACCCATGTTAAAGATCCTGCTTGCATTTTTAGCTGTGTTCCATGATGTCCTAATGCACCCGGTTCAGTCAGTTTTGACAAAGTGTCTTGGAGTAACAGCCAAATCCCAGATTTTCTGTCACACAGTTAGTCAGACTCATCTGTTGACCCATATCATCTGCAGCAATCTTGTAAGTGTCACTTTTTTTTTGTTTATCATTGCAAGCACTCATTCTGGTACATCATAGCATGCACCCAGGTGTGTTTTCCAAGAACTCCTTGGTTTGCTCCTCTGAACACTCATGCACCTAACCTCACCCTCCTTTGCACTGTCATCATTGGACCACCAGTGTAGATCATAATCTCATACAAAATCCATAGCCTTTCAAAGGAGACATCTGCACTCAGCCTCTGGTTCTTGTTTCAGCCTGTCCCCTTATGCTGCCTCACAAAATCTGTCAAGAGCAAGAACCTGCCTTTAATTGAACCAGAGCCTTGAAAACAGTTTGAATATAACAATTAGACATTTGTTTGTATTGCATATCACCAATCAGATCTTAGAGTTGATTGGATGGCATGTGCCTGAAATAGAGAAAGAGCTATTGGAAGCAGGAGCAAGGAAGGGTGATGATATGTTCAAAATGATACCAATACTTTTCATGTCAATGGGAATAGATAGAACTGTGGATTTAAAAAAAGAAAACCCACATAGGAAGCTAATGGTTTAAGATAAAGATCATATCAGCTTCACAAAAGAGCAGATGCCACTTCAGCTTGAAGCATCCAAAAAAAAAATGGATGTCATGAGAATGATTCATTCGTCCATTCTATACTCACTGCTTTTCCAGATCTTTCAACAGTGTTCAAGCACAATACATGCTCAGACTTGCCCTCCAAGGCTTGCCAATCCATATCTGAGTATAGTTTGAGTAGGTGTCATCACAGATCACCTTCAATGTGAATATGAAAGCCAATGCAAATAGTTTGTAACCCAAGGATCTGAGTTCCCAAGCTGTTGGGAAATGGGCCTTTAGGTGCTGCCAGAGAACTTGAAGGACAACTCGGAGGGAGCAAGTGTGAAGTTTCATCCAGTAGAGGGCATAGGCGATAAAATAGGGCAATTTGACAGTGGAACCCAACAATGATGGGGGGTACTCTGGACAAGTAAAGAGGTGAATAATGAATCAGCACACAACCTCAAAGTGTTTTGTCATGGCTTGGGTGTTGACACATTTCTCTCACCATCTGGCTGATCTTTCATAACTGGAACATGCCTGATGTCAGATTCAATGCAGGAGATGAGTCAGTGAGTACCCACATTTGATTGCACTCATCGCTGCCCCTGGGTAGGATTTTCTGGCGACTGACACTGACCCCTGGGTAGCTTCTTGACTTGCCTATTGGCTTGCCACCCTTGGGTATGACCAATTTTCCAAGAGCAGGTACTATCTTTGACTCAACCAAGCCTAAGTAATTAGATCAAGTTCATTTGTGGTGTGCTTCACACACCACATTAAGGTTAGGCATTGCAACACTTTTTGAGCCCACTATAATTGAATCCACCAATGATACAGTCCATTTGTATCAACACCATCCTGTTAAATGTGCTGGCAGGTCTAGTATGATGTTCCTAAACTCCTGCCACTTCATCAACTGCATTGCCATTGTTGAAGTTGTTCACTATCAAGAAAAGCCAAAGCTACATTGAAGATGAGTTGTTAGCACTAGACACCCAAAATAGCAATTTGGAAGACCCCTATCCATTCTGTGAGCACTACATTGACATCTTCTTTTCATGCTACACTTGTACACAAACCCTATCAAATGTTTGATCACCTCAAATAACTTGATGCATATTAACCACTTTGTAAACACCAGATTGGATTCTGCTTCGGTTTTTTTGTGTATTGTGTGACTTGCATCAGAAATGTAAAGGAGCAGTCCTCTGATGGTTCAATCAGATATCCTTGTTGGCTGATGGAAAGCAACCTTGATAGCATAGGGCTGAGGGAACCTGTTGGCAATCCTAGCATGATATACAGTCAAAGGGAGGAGGACAATGTCAATGTAAAGTCCTGTGAGTGATGTGATGGCATGAGACTCCATGAAGTGTGCTCATGCCCACACAGGTGACCTGATAGACATAGAGTTCAAGTTGCTTGCAGTGACAGGGTAAACCATGCCATTGTGGGTAAGGCATGATTAAATATGGTTGTTTTGGGGCTCATCATCAATCATAGCATCTGCATTGTTAGTCATGATGTCCATATCTCTATTTGTGTTTGCTGTCCATTTTAGCAACATGATTCCATACCAAATAGGTGAAAAACCTACTTTGACATTCCTTTGTCTTTTCCTTCCATTACCATCAATGATGGTAATCCTAGATGCTAAAGTTCCACCACAGCCAGCTCAGACAATGGGTGCTGGATGATCTCATCATGGGTTAAATTTTGTGTCTGTCATGTCCATGGCATTTTTGGAATGTGGGCACCATGGCTAGGATAATCCTTATTGTATTTTTCATGATGCTCTGGGTTGGCAGCATGCCAAACACATGCCCCACTATCTTTTAACCATAACAAGGATCCCTTCCAGCCCTTACATCCACAGGTATGGATACAGACCTTGTGTTCTAGCATCTTGTAGGATCTATTAATATTCTTCCTTTGGGAAAGCATCATAATATGAAGTTTGTAAAAGGTAGTAGAAAGGTAAAAAGGATGGTACTTTGTGCTTTGGCCATTCAATCCATCTATTTGTACCCTTTTGTTGTATGAGTCCATGTGAACATGTGGTACAACATTACCTAATAAACTCTATGCTTATTTTTACTTCTCATTTTGCCATACTTTAAAGGTGAAATTATGACCAATTTGTCTTTCATTCAAAATTCCCACTACCCAAGGTTTTTCATTCACTCCAACCTGTTTTTCAACCTTTGCATAAATGACCACAGTTTATCACCCTGACCATGTTCCAGGCCAGGTAAAGCTTGCACACCTTTTAAAGACAATTAGGGAAGTTGTTACATAGGAAGTTGTTACATATGATAATAATGATTTGACTCTTTTTGGTGTCTTTATCAATAGGAAGTGCATATACCTCTCCCACCATTATCTCAACCACATCAACCACTTTCTGTGAAGGGAGAAAGCCATTTACTTTGTTCTCCAGCTCCAATTCATTTCAATCACATTGGAAAACAACATCAAGATGGTATTATTGTACATGAATGAGATCTTTGATCACATGGTGGTAGAGGCCAAGCAAAATGTTATTGATAAGACTGCCTTCTGCAGTGATGTTTTCAGCAACTACTTGGTGATTGAATTCTATGCTCAGAAACATGAACTGAAAGTGGTCACATTCCACACATCAACTGTGATTGATTGCCCACTGCAGATGGCTATATATTAACCAAACACATACTGGTGGACAATGATAATGATATAGCAAAAAGCAATGGCACATCAGATAACTTGGAAGGGCTTTGATGGTGGCAGCCAAGAGTGTGAGCAAGAAGGTAAAGAAAAAGAAGAAGCAGAAGAAAAAGAAAAAGAAGAAGAGGGAAAGAATACAGAGTTTGGAGTTAAGATAACCAGAGCTGTGCAAGTATAGGTTCGGAAGCAAGAAAGAGGAGGAGCTAATACAAAAGGAGAAATATATATACATAAGTGATATACAAGGAAGTCCAGAGGGTGGAAGTGAAATCCTGGGCCTAAATGCTTCAGAGTGAGTGAGTGAGTGGTCCAGAGTTGGTCTGGAGAGTTGGAAGTCAGGACAAGATATGACACATTTACCATACATGGACATGGTCTATATGCCTTTCCAAACCCATAAGTAGAATACTATCTGTACTTGTATTCCTAAGCTAGTTCTATGCAATTTTACCATTTGCTTAATCTAGTCTAGGCCAAGGTTGATCTGAGCATTTCTTTGCTCTAGCCTCATCATGGTTGACTTGGCTCTTACTTCATCATTACTCACTGTCTGCACATGGTTGCACCATTGTCTCAGTAGCATAACAAAGAAACTAGCTTCTCCATCTTGCTCTAGCTACCTCACTGTCAGATGCATTCCCCATTACCACTACATTTGGCAACACCCCCATCCCTCCTGGATTTTTTGATATCTCTTGGGAAGACTCCCAATGCATTAAGCAAGCTGCCACTTGCTGCCTAGCAGGAGAGGCTGTTAAGAATCCCTTTCTCACCTCTTGTTATAAGACTTTCATGCCACTCACCACCTCTATTATCACTGCCCTACCCCTCACCACCACCTCTTCCTTCCAGAACCCTCCTTCCACTTCTAGCAGCACCCCCTCTGACTGGGTAATCCATGACCTGACCCCAATCAATACTCCTGTCATTTGTATAATCCTCCTTCCCACTCTCAAAGAACTCTCCATCTCCACCCTATTGCCACCATCTCTCTCTCTGATAGCAGTGAATCTGCCAGGGCAGACTTACCTATAGCCAATGCACAACCCACTAAGTACAAGGCAGGGTTGCCTTCTGACTTCTCCAGTGATCCCAAGGACACTTGCTGATGGATACTTGCAATGGAATCCTTCTGTCAGAATGCCAACATCTACCAGGATAGTAACCTTATGATGTTGGTAATGCTCAACAAGATGAGCAAAGGTGATGGTGCAACTTCACTAAAGGTTGGTATGACAATATTAACAAGACAGAGGCAGGAGTGCCCCTTTACTTCACAGCAATGAAAGAAGACTTTCTAATGATTCTCTACCCCACAATATGTTGGAAGTACTGATTGACATCACAAAAATTGAAGACAAGAAGTCTGGGCATGGGATTTTCCATCAACAGTTGGCATGGCTCATATGCTCCCACTGATATGTGCAGGAGTTTGATCTGGATCTAACTGTGTGAGTCAATTCATGCTTACCCCCAGCTTTACTAGTAGTACTAATGACACTCAGTGGAATGGAAGCTCTACAAGAAGGGGATTTACCCATGAAGGCCTCAAGATGGCCTACACTCTTTTATGATGAAGATACACTTTTCTACAATAAGGACAACATCCAAGTCTATGAACCGAAGAGTAACCAGGCTGGGCTGTTGTGACACCATGCTGTTGTGCAGGTGGGTCTGACTTAACTTGAATGCAGCATGTGCAATCCACTGTCATGACTATGCTTGAAACAGGTCTATCAGCACTTATTTGATGGCCCAGCATCAGTCAACAGCAAGACCACTCAAAAAGTGAAACAGGCCAAAAACAGTGCTTGGAGTTTGCAATTGGTTGACAGGCACATTATTTCCTATGTTCATATCATTGTATGTATTCATGTTCCCACATCTGTGATGCTAACCATATTACAGATGTACATTACACTCAGTCATGCAGAACAGTGAACAGAGAAGATTGGCCAGATGGATCTTTAAGAAACCTATTGGCATATAATCAAGCTTTTGAATAATGAGTCAGATCTGTGGGTTCGAGAAATCCTCAAGTGGTGGAACAAGTAAATACTTCCCTCATTTCTGTCACCAGCTCATCCTTTTGCACTGGCAGCCAAGACAAAATGCTACCTAGGTTCTTGATCATGACAAGCAAACAGGCCAACAATAACAGTGAAGATAACATGGCAGGGATCCGTGCTCAAAAGGCCAAAGAGCAGGCCAAAACCACAGCCAGGAAGACATCAGGTACAATTACATATAATCTTTGCCACCTGCTAGCATTTAATAAAATAGTAACCAAATCAGGTGCAGAGTCCAACAACCCATTTTCCAACTCTTTTGAGAAAAAAAAAAGTTATCCAGTGTCCTCAATTAAAACCATGCAAGCAGAGTTCCATCATGAAGGCTCTTGCCTCCAGCCAAGGCCAATAAGGACAAGCACTGTAGCAATCCAAGGAAACACCACTGTCTGAGCATGGGACTTGCAGCATGAACCAGAAGATCAAGATTCTCTTGTTGATTCGAGTCATGGAAAACCAGTCTAGTACCGCTCTCTGGAGGCCAACTCTCATCCCTGGGCCAAGCCAATGCCAATAAAAAAAACCTGCATCACTCTGCATCAGGCCACCATTTGAGGCACTACTACCCAGAAGCAATGCAAAAAGAAGCTGGATGCCCATGTTGCCAATGACATTGGCAGAGGTGCGATTGCTCTCACTGCCCAAGCTCACAACTCAGATGAAGGCCCCAATATTCAAGTAGTTGACAACAATGCCCTGACTCAGAAAGCACAAAATCTTGCCTAGCACCATGACTGCCAGGCCCTAGCAAAACATTTGTGCATCACAGAACATCAGGTATCCAAGTCTTACCCCCAGCCAAAAGCAAGCATGGCCATTCAATGCACTGCCAGTAAGAAGACCCAGGCCACCCAGGACCAACACAAATCATCAGAGGCCTGGTGGGATCAGCACTCAGACTCAGATGCTCATGCCATCCTGGCCACTGACAAAGTTGGAAATAGTAGTACTAGTACTACTGTTGAACTTGAGCACTATGCCACTGACAGCCAGTCAGATGTTGTTATGCTACTAAATGTAAACTAGTGAGAATGGCACAGATGTGCACAGACAGCAACTGAAAAGAACTGTGCAACCGTGTGCAAAGAGTAACAATGAAGTGAGAGTGAAGTCAACCCTGACAACGCTAGAGTGAAGAGATACTCAGACCAACCCTGGCCTGGACTAGTGTCAACATCAGCAAACCAACCTTTTTCCCACACAGCCAAAATTTGACTCTGTACAGAAAGGTCACCCAAACTACAGACTCTACAGTCTGTGCAGAGGAGGGTTGGTTTGCTGATGCAAGCAACAGTGAATTGCATAGAACTAGCTTAGGGAAATACAAGTACAACTACTACCCTTTATATAGGGTTGGGAATGGCACACAGACCAGGGCAGTGTATGGTATAACAACAAGTCAGGAAAGTGGAATGACAACAAGGAGCAAATCAGAAAAGAGAAAGGGAATCATATGATATGAGAACCAATGGAAAAGAAGATGAGAATCATACAATGACAGAAAAGGAAATAAATGTGGATGCACAGCAGCAGGCCTGTGGAGGAAGGGACATATCATCATAGAGAGTCTAGAGCTGGTCAGCATGTGAGTCAGAATGAGTCAGAGACAGGAAAGGAAAGAAAAAGGTGATGCCACATTCATATTGTAACAGATGTTGCTCATTTCCCACTGTGAGAGCTTACTAATGATAATGCCCAGGCCAGTGACAAGATGACCAGCCAGCTCTAAATCCTCATTCCTGCAAAGTGCATTCAAAGCAGCAGCATTGAAAATGCCAATGAGAAGATTGTCATATCTACCACCCCAGTGCCACAGAAAAGGGCCAAAAAGGTGTCCATCACACAACAAAAAGTAATTCTGCTTGGAAGAACCATGCCAATGGTTTCTAATTGGCAAGTGATCTATCAACACAAGCACCCACTGGCAGCACTGACTTAGACTTCATCAAAACAGAACCCAGCATGCAGAAAGTGTATCAATTTCTCTTATAACCCTTGTAGGTCTACTCTTCCAACACTACTAGTACTAATTTGCTACTTGACATCAGGTGCTAGTAATGCCCTTTCAACTTGGACTACCTCAACATATGCTCTTGTCACCTCTCAAGCATCACTTTCATCCTTTACTACTATCATACTCTTCAGTTGCTAATTGCATCACTTGTACCCCATGCATTAAATCATTGCTTTCATGCTTCATGCACTCCAGTTGCCAGATCACATTGCTTTCACCGCTTTTGTACTACCCCACAGTGCTCTAAATTGGCATCACTTTCATGCTTCATGCTCTGGACATTCTGCAAGTCAATAATCTTCTTGGACTTGGACATATTCTGTTGTACTATACGTCTCTGGCCTGGCCACCTGTATTTGCATATGAGACCAAATTTACTAGTTTGCCCTACATGGGCTTGTACTACATTGTGTGATCTTGAGTGACATTGCAATGATCTGCAAGATTCTCAATGGTTTCAAGCCACAAGGCTCATTGTAGGAGTTTGTCACTCTCTACAGTTGAAAGCCCTTCTTTCACAGCTTTCTGGGTTATTGTCCCACCTCAATCCGTGACAATCCATGTCCAATCTGTTCAAATCCATTTGTATCTGTTCCATGTCCATGTGATCCATCTGTGTCCAGGTCATTCAGACTCACTTCCATTGTACATATCACTTCAGACATTGTGTGCAAGGGCTCTAGGCCTACACTGCTGTCACTGCCATACCATAGAGGCAGCCCTCTTTATTCTTTGCATCTGATAGGAATGATAGGGTCCCTGAATGTTTTCATGTAGTATTTCCAATACTACACTCTACTTAAGAGCTTTGTCTCACTATGAATAGATCATCTTCTTGTAGTCTGAAGGTCACCTGCCCATGTGCAGGATCATCTCCAGGTTGTCTCTCCCTTTCTTTTCTTTATTTTTGTTGTCTTTCACATCAGTTTTCAAATCCACTTTTGTGTTATCCACTTCCATTCCTGATGTTTTTTTTGTGTTTCCCACACTCTGGACTCTCTTGCTTGTGCTCAAGATAGGTTTGAGCAAACTCTTCCTCTTCTTTCCTCTTTAGAACCCCTAGGATAAGTCATACTTGCTTCCCACACTGACTAGCATTTTTACATTATGATGGCTTGCAAGGTTCTCAGGGCTGGCATGGCCTTGCAAAGGCTCTGGACATTGGAAGTATTTCCTTGCAAGGACTGGCATACTAGCCTTGCAAGGCCTTGCAGGATTTTTTTTTTTGCTGATGGAAGCAGGAAAATGGACTATTGGCTACCACTGACACAGGAGAGAGGCTGAGGTAGGAGAAAAGGGTGTGCAGATGATCAGGCAAGATTGCTCCAGGTGCACATTGACAAATGATTGTGTGAGCCATGTGTACTTCATGGCAGCCTGAGGTGCCTGACTCAGACTTGGAGGTGCAATGTTTACATAAATTCCATGCTCATGTATTTACAACCATTGTGAGTCTGTGACAAGTGGGACTTGGTGCTTGCTCACTTACCTCAAGCCATGGCTCTCCATCCCCAGGTCTTATCTGACAT
This sequence comes from Tylopilus plumbeoviolaceoides, assembly GCA_003316375.1. Taxonomy (NCBI): domain Eukaryota; kingdom Fungi; phylum Basidiomycota; class Agaricomycetes; order Boletales; family Boletaceae; genus Tylopilus; species Tylopilus plumbeoviolaceoides. The sequence continues at coordinate 51,672 of QFES01007963.1, forward strand.
ATTTTAACCATGCAGTGGCAAGAAATGCAAAAGCAATATATGAGAAGGCAACTATCACCGAAAACTTTAATACCACCAGGTGTTATATCCTGCACAACCCACAACTCTGCATCTCACCTCTGCTCTCATAGACACAAACTCTGATGCTTTGTTGCTTTGTACTTACTTCCATTCCCCCAGACTTGTGTTATTGTTCTCTTTATGGACTAGCCTCACTTCTTAGCTACCTCTGAAACCTGTGCTTGCACGGCTCCAGCTTTGTTTCCACCCTGTTCCGTCCTTCTTACTCATCTTCTTACTCATGCTATGTCCCTCTATTACTCATGCTATGTTCACTACTCTGTATATAAACTCCTTTACAGTCATGTATTAGCTAAGCTCGAATATCAACTAGAACTGTCAAACTTCTCTTCCAATCACTTCTCTCTTCCATAGGACTTCTCTTGTTCTAACTCTATATTGTCTACCTTCACTCTCCAAAATATTGGAACACAAATATCAGCAGGGGCACAGCACATAAGCTGAGGCCAATGTCCCCTAGGAATCTAACAAACTCTGGAGTTCTGGAGTTGTATAGGCGTTCATCTCTGGCATGGCTTTAACACCAGGGGACAGTGCCTTGCATACTGAAAGTGCTGGCTATTTGTCACCATGACCAAGGATGCATGTTTCTACCTTTCTTCCATTTTGCTGTCTTTAGTTAACAATGTCTTCTTCATATGATTGGCAGACACATGGATAACCCTGAGGCCTGAGTATGCAAGCTCAGTATGTGCTCATATGCTCATTGTAAAATCATGTTTGTGCCAGGTGAGTATGACTCCAGCATATTGGGAAAGGTGGCAGCTCACTGATCAGCAAACTAGCACTTTCCCTTAGCCTTGTCTCCAGAGTCTCTAGCAGACCTCCAGACTTTCCAGAGTGTGACAGACCTGCCCAAGTTGTGACAGACTGTGATTAAAGTTCCATCTTAGCATTTATAATAGATCCCAGAGTTGACAGACTATGACAGACTGTGACAGGCTCACCCAGGATATCACAGATTGTCCTAGCTATAATAACTAATTGTAATTCTAGCCTAATCAATCACAATCCTAACCTAAGTAAGCATCATCCTAATTTAATTGAAGATAATCAGGGGTGATGCTAACATAATCAAAGCTGATCTTTATCTAATCGAAGTCAATCTAAACCTAGTATAATCAAAGCTAATTCTAACCTCTATTAAAGCTAATAAAATACTATCTAACTGTCATTAAAGCCAATCTTGTAATGACCTAGATTTAAGTCGTGACGCTCGAGGGCAAGACAATAACAACAATGGCCAGTGTTTGAGGCTTTAAGGCTAATTGTCAAGCCTAAAGTGAGTAGATGAGAGAGTGATAGAGCGGTACCCTTAATTTAGACTCAAGCCTAAGGCGAAAGGAGAACAAATGAATAAGACTGGAGAATATGATAATGTACATGGGTTTAAATACTGTAGGATATCATGCACAGACCAGGCTATGAACTACCTTTCGAGGACGAGCAATGCTGCGTACACAGCTATGTGCAGTCAATGCTATAAAGACGGATATGGTAAGGGAAAAGTGGAGTCATACTTAGTCCAATGGAAATGAAGGAGAAAGTCATACAATGAGTGAACCAATAGGATGAGAGAAAATGAAAGAAATCATAACAAATCTAGCCTTATCAAAGCCAATCTAAACCTTATCAAAGCCAATCTAACCCTTATGAGAGCTAATCAAAGCCTCATCAAAATGATTCAAAACCTATCTAATTCTTATCAAAGCTAATCAAAGTCTATCTAACTCTTATCAAAAGTAATCAACTACATAGCCAAAGTGTAGCCAAAGTGTTAAAAAAGCACATCAAAAATGAAGTCAAAGTATAGCCAAAGTGTAGTAAACAAGTGTTGAAAAAAGCACACCAAAAATATAGTTAAAGTATAGCCAAAGTGTTGTAAACAAGTGGCCAAAAAAGCATACCAAAGGTGTAGCCAAAGTGTTGTAAACAAGTGTGAAAAAAGCACACCAAAAGTGTTAGCCAAAGTGTAGCTAAATTGTTGTAAACAAGTGCTTAAAAAAGCGCACCAAAAGTGTAGTCAAAGTGTAGCCAAAGTTGTTGTAAACAAGTGCTCAAAAAAGCATACCCAAAATGTAGTCAAAGTGTAATCAAAGTGTTGTAAACAAGTGGTCAAAAAAAGTATACCAAAAGTGTAATCAAAGTGTGGCCAAAGTGTTGTAAATAAGTGATCAAAAAAGAACATCAAAAGTGTTACAGCCATTTTCATTTTGATGCAGAATCCAATATTGTGAAAGTCACACCTCAAACATTGCTGGGATAGGACCCTGAACTTGCTGGCATGGTCATGCTGGTTGTACTGAAGACTTGCCCTTTACCCATCACTCTATGCCTGCATATTGTCTCCAACCACACAAACAATATTCCAGCTCTCTCTGAAGATGGTTACACTATGAAAGATATTTGTCACCTCCTGTGTATCAAGAAGACACTTATATACAAGACTCTCAGTCTTTACAAATGATTTGGTGTTGTGTACAACCCCCACACCTACTCCTGTGTTATCAGGTGCCATTGTATCCTTAGTATGGCAGATGTCACATTCATCTCCAATGTAGTCATTTACCATGGCACCATCTACCTTGACGAACTCCAACATGAGCTATGGGAGAAGCTTCAAGTGTATGCTATGATCCCCACTCTTTATCATGCTCTGTGAAGTCTTCAGCTTACTAGAAAAAAAATCACCTTTGCTGCTTTTGAGTGGAATGAGGAGTTACGCACACACTACATGAATCACATTGGAGCAGAAGCCCCAAATGCCAACATGCTGTTGTTCATTGATGAAGCAGCAAAGGACTGACACATGTCTTGTCACCCAAGTGGCCAATTATTCTGGCATCCATGGGCAATGGTACTCTGTATGCAGTGTTCACTACTCCATTCTTCTTGCCATTACACTTGATGGTATTATCATGTATGACATTATTGAAGGCCTAGTTGACAATCCATGTTTCTTGTGTTTCTTGCAGGAACACATTGTGTGTAAGTTTGATGCATTTTTGAACTAACCAAGATGGCTGACATTTTTAGATGCCTTTCACTATCCCATATCCTGGACCACATAGTGTCCTCATCATGGACAATTGTCATATTCACCAGGATAAAGAAGTTTGCCCTACTCTCCAGATTACAATCCAATTGAACAAGCATTTTCTGCAGTCAAGTCATACTTGCATCATTATAGTAACAACCTTTCAGTGATGGCAATCATTCATGCCTGTCAAAGTATCATGCCCAACAAAGCTGCAGGTTATTTTTGTGCATCTGGGTATATAGTATAGTACAATGTACATACTAGTGAACACTATCTAATGCACAAAAAGGTTGTTTCTTCAGGCTGCATCCTTGTCTATGTCCTCGATAACAACAAATCCCTTGGAACTGAAAGCCACTGGTTTTGTGTCACACATTGTTATGATTTCTTTACTTTCTCTTTATCCTATTGGCTTACTCATCGTATGATCTTCTCTTTCTTTTTCATTGGATTGCATACGACTCCACATTTACCTTACTGTATCTATTCTCACAGCATTGACTGTGCATAGCTGCGCACACAGCATCGCTCGTCTTTACTAGGCAGTTCATAGCCTGGTCTGTGCACATTTCCCTTCAGTATATAAACCCATGTACTTTACCGTATTCCTTAGTCTTATCCATTTGTTTACCTCTCGCTCTAGGCTTGAGTGTGAATTAAGGGTACCACTCCATCTTTACTCTCATCTACTTGCTTCAAGCTTGATGATTAGCTTTGAAGCCTTGAACACTGATTGAACTCGTTGTTGTCTTACCCTCGAGCATCACAACTTAAGTCTAGGTCGTAACACACATGTACTAGTAGTATAAATCATAGTCCACAGTAGGGTCAGGATCACCATCCACCACTGGTGGTCCTAAAAAATGTGACCCACCACCATTGTGGTATCGCTTCTCATATGCAACATTTTTCTTTGCTGGTTGCTTCAAAGACCTGCAATGCAATGTGCCCAATGATGATGACGTGCCACTCTGCTTCCGCTTTGCATCCAGTCTGTTCTACCTGTCAAGCTAAGTAAAGGGCAGGTTTGCCCACTCAGCTGCTGCCCAAGGAGGTGCAAGACAACTGAGGAGTTTGAAAAAAACTCAGGAACTTTATACTTATTGGTGGAGATGCGCTTGTATGACTCTAAGTGATCCTCAAAAGGATATAGGAGAAAGGGTTAGCAAGGAGAGTGGAAATCTGAAGCTCTGGAGCAAAGTCCTGTAGCTTCAATGTCAACTCCGAGCAAAGTCCTACTGGCTGAGATCTCTGGACTCAGACAGGAGTGCTCAGACCAGCTTAGAGATGTCAGACTTGCTTCCAGATTTGACACCACCATGCAACACTCACTTTCTTCAAATGAATGATGTCACCAATTAGGATCCTAACCTCAGACAAAATGTGTTCAGATGTATCCACAAGGACATCCAGCCCAATGCCTCAAAGATCAAGTTCATCCTCATATTGGAATGCATTGTGGACCTTGAGATTGGTTTCCACATACAACAGAAAGTGCTTGAGTTGTGTTGGTGATGGAAGAGGCAGAGACTTGGATGGAGATGGTTTATGCAGCAGTGTCACTGGTGGTGGTGGGACACTGAGGGCAGGAGGAGCCTTAGCAACAGGTGAACTAGCAGATTGCAAAAGACCAGAGTTGGCAAACATTTGAAACAGGAGAGCAGATACAAGGGAGTTGATAGTATCCATGCCATTTGGTGTTGGTGTTGGTGTCAGGGCAGGTAGGGGCTGTGCTCTTCATTCTGGATGCAAGAAATGTGCTTTGTTTGCTATGTCAAATGAGGGGATGTTCAGTGGTGTGGTCAATATAACCCCAGGCTGACCTTGATCTTGTAAGGATCATGATGTTGCAATATTTCTGTTGTCCAAGTCAAGAAAGTATTTCAATGTACCAGAGCATGGCACCAATCCAGAATCATGGCTGGTGTCAATAAAATCATCCCCATTGGACCAACATAAGTATATTCTTCATTGTGATTGTTTCTGTGGCAGGCTTGAAGCTTGATACACCAATGGATGAGGCATGAGTCAACATTGGATGTCTTGAGTGCCTAACCCCATTCAATTTCTGAATAATGCATTTGGATGTCTGCACAAATGGCTACATATCTTGTTGTCATCATTGTTAGTTATCTCATTGTCATCATCCTCTACATCACCACCCAAAGCAGGAAGCTTTTCAATGTCCTTCATATTGACAAGGATCTTCATAGAGGAGGGATTACTCTGTAGAATCTTCTTCATTATATCTTTGTAGTCAGTTTCATTATCAACATCCATGGCATCACTTGCATGCTGGCTGAGCAGGTGACAAGTATAGTTCACAATAGAAAAAACATAATAGCAACTTACCTTTTTGCTTTTGGTGGTATATACTTGAATAAGAACTGCTTTTTTGCTAAGAGCAAGTATTGATCTTGTCCATGCTTGTTGAGAATGCCTTGCAGAAAGTCCAGATAGTTTGTGTTGTCAATTGAAAATAGTAGCTCCTTGACTTTGACAGACTTTGCTTCCTTTGGAGCAGCCACTTTGCTCTTTACTATCTTCTTCTTCATGAAAGAGTAGATGGTGAGAGAAACAATGAAAGTGCATGCTGTATCTGAGTCACTGGGAGTGGGCAACACTGGCATGGTTGACAGCAGCTGGTCATATGAGTCACACTTGACAAAGTGAATCATTGAGTCCAGGATCCTATCCCAGTAGTGTCTGAGGTGTAACTTTCACAACATTGGATTTCACATCAAAATGAAAACAGCTGTAATCAAAGTGCAGTCAAAGTATTGTAAACAAGTGTTGAAAAAGCAGACTGAAGTGTAGCCAAAGTGTAGCCAAACAGTTGTACAGAAGTGTTGAGAAAATTGGACTAAAGTGTGGTCAAAAGTGTAGCACAAGTGTACAAAAAAGCAGACAAAAGTGTAGAACTTAGTGTAGTCACTCTCTGGCACTCAGAAATGTATCTAAGTCCCCAGTGCAATATTGTGGACACCTAAACTCACACCTCATGTGCCCCATTGCAAACCAGGCCAAACAAATTGCTAAGCCATACAGGTGAGTACACAACAAGCACATTTGTGTAGTCAAGTTAGCTACACTTGTGGCTACACTTTAACTACACTTTTGGTGTGCTTTTTTAAACATTACTTTATATCAAAGTGGCTACATTTTGGCTACACTTTGGCTTGCTTTTTTCAACACTTGTTTACAACACTTTGGCCACACTTTGTAACAACCTAGATGGAGTTGTGACACTCGAGGGCAAGACAATGTATACCAAACCTATTTGATATACAATGGATACCAGTGTCCAAGGCTTCAAGGTCAGTCATCAGATCCAAAGCGAGTGGATAAGGTGATAGGAAGCGGTACCCTTAATTCAGATCTGAGTGCAAAGACAAGGAAAGAACAAATGGATAAGACTGAGATGTAATCATAATGTACAGGGGTATTTATATCATAGACTATCTAGCATGGACCAAGCTATGTGCTACCATGTAAGGACTGGTAAGGCTGTGTACACAGCTATGTGCAGTCGAGGCTATGTAGATATAAATGGTAAAAGAAAAGTGGAACGATGACAGAGCAAATAAGAAAAAGGAATAGAATTGTTTTACTGTTAAGCCAATAGGATAATTAGAAAATGCAGGAATCGAAACACACTTTGACTACACCTTTGGTGTGCTTTTTTAAGCACTTGTTTACAACACTTTGGGTACACTTTTTGTCTACTTGTTTACTACTCCAAGACTATACTTTTGGTCTACTTTTTATTACACTCTGGCTATATTTTGGCTTTGCACTTAGGGGTTGGGCCTATATAGTAGGATTAGATATATGGTGTGGATAAGTATCAGGTTTATAATTGGGATTAGAATGAGAAGTAGGATTCCATGTATTAATTATTAAAATAAATCTAAGATGTGCTTTCTAACAATTTGTTGTGTGAATATGATTTAATTTGGCATTAAAATCATATAAGAAGATAATTTAGAGGTATCTAAAATGAACTAGGATGACCTTGACCTGGGAGTAACTTGGAGGATCTGGGGATGATCTGGGAGTAACTGGGCAGATTTGGAGATCAACTAGGATGATCTGGAAGTAACTGGGGGCAGTCTGGAAAAGTCTGGGATAGGCTGGGACAATTATAGGGGTACTGGACAGAGCTGGACAGGTCTAGCCAGTTAGATACCTTGCTGTCAGAGCTGGGAAAATTGGAACTCTGTCCAGTACTGGCCAGACCTGTCTAGAGGGGGGTTGGTTTGCTGATTGGCACTGTCATTAATAGTTCAAGGGGCATTCATGTGCACATCTGAAGGCATTTCAAAATGCTCAAACTTGCCTGGCTTCTCATTCAGCAAGGGTGGTGAAGAAAATGCCTATGGCTCACTTTCAGTCATGGATCCTGTGTGGTACATTACTTTTTCATCCTATAAGCATCTGAGCTGAGAACTACCCTTTCTACCACAGCCTTGTTATGTGTTTACACAAAGAGCAAAACATTGTGTGCAGCAGGCCAGATCAAATAGAGGCCTGTAAAGTCATTCTGCCAGCAAATTGAGCTATGCATGGACCACACTCAAGTAGTGCTGGCTCCATCCTCACATTTGATGATTTAGGCCTATTTTCAATGATAGCAAGGTGATTTATCTTACTGATGTACACCTGACTAAGTTATTGGCTCAGTGCAACATTGGCATTGTACAAACACAATTGCCAATGCAAAAAGAGATACCAATTATGACATGAGAATGGCCAACTCTAATGGACCATGAGGCCATGGTGCACACCACAGAATTCTATTGCTACAGTGAGATCAGAAACCCTTTCCATGCTAACCTTAATGGCAGTTCATGCAGTGCACTGCCAAACACTGCAGGAATCTTGCTTAGCTTTGGTGGAGTTATAAATAGTACATACCATTGGCTACAAAATCGCCCCCTGGGTCATGTGATCTGGTTCACATGCCATGGAGATATCATTATTACAAGTTGGCAATGTTATGGAAAGAGTTTCTGAGCTTTTGAATTGCCAAGGTATTAGTACTTGGTATATTCTCCTTTTGGCTTAAGCACTGCCTGAATTCTTCTAGGCATGCTTTCAATTAGTTTCTGGCACTCCTCCACTGGCATCCTTTCCCATTCCACTTGAACTCTATCCCACAATTCCAAAATCCCCTTAGGAGGGTGTTCAGGCTCTGCAAGCCTCCTTTTGAGCCATCACCAGAGATGCTCAATAGGATTAAGGTCAGGAGACTGTGCAGGCCAAACCATAGTCTCAAACTCCTGCTCTTCTAGCCACTCCTTCACCTTTTTACAAGTATGCTTGGGGTCATTGTCCTGCTGGAAGATGATGTCAGGAGGATTGAGCTCATAATGCTCTAGGGTTTGTTGCAACTCATCCTTCAAAATTTGAAGGTAGAGGTCCCCATCCATCCTACCATCAATCTTGGTAGCAAAGCCAACTCCCTGCCAAGCCATACAACCCCACATCATCAAAGAACCCGCTCCAAATTTGAGGGTTCCTTGTACCAGCCTATTATTGAGCCCCTCACCTTCTTTTTTCCATGCCCATTTGTGCCCATCTGACCCTAAGTGATTGATCTTGGTCTCATCTGACCATATTACCTTATTCCAGTCCTCTACAGTCCAATCCTTATGAGCTTCTGCAAAGTCCAAGTGAGCCTTGCAATGTCTAGCAGAGAGAATAGGGCGTTTGGACTTGACCACAGCCTTCATACCAGATTTCTTCAAGTGAACATGAACTGTACTTGCAGATAGAGGCTGATTGATGATGTTGGTGAGAGCTTTGGTCACTTGGACAGCATTTCAGCTCTACCAGAGGTGATAAGATGTTGGGCATAACAGATATTGGCAGGGGAAAGCTTGGAAGGACAACCTCCAGTAGCTTTGGGAAGGGTAGAACACTTCTTGGAATAAAGCTTGGATATGGCAGAAGGGCTAACACCAGTTTGCTTGGCAATGGCTTCACCAAAATGGCCAGCATCAAGCAGGGAGAGGATGTTGGCTTGTTGAGTAAGAGAAAGGGATTTGACCATGATGGTGGATAAGAATCAACATGTGTGTGAACTTGTTTAAACTCAGACACACTATTTACATGTATACCTTTGTTTGTATAACCAAACAATGCCAACTATCACATGATTTAACCAAGATCCTAGCTACCAATTCAAAAGCTCATAAACCCTTTCCATGACCATCCTACTGCCAGACACTTCAGACAAAACCATACTCTTGAACTCATCTGATGTGAATATACCTGCCCTGGAATAAGGATGTTCATGAAGGACTATGTCAGTTCCTGCACTTCCTGTACCTGTGCCAAGGTACCTCATCATTGTCTGTATGGACTCTTGAAGCAACTTCCAGTTCTGGAGAAACCATGGAACTCCATCTTCATGGACTTTATCAAACAGCTTCCCCCTTCAAAATGCTTCGCCACCATCCTTGTCATCATTGATAGATTGCCCAAACAGGCAATCTTCATTCCAACTCATGATACCATTACCTCTGTTGAGCTTGCCAAATTGTTCCTAATGCATGTATTCTCCAGGCATGAAGTTCCTGCCCACATCACCTCCGATCAAGGCTCCAAGTTTGTGTCCCATTTCTTCTGATTCCTAGGTAAAGCTCTAGATATGCATCTCCACTTCACCTCTAGCTATCACCCCAAGGGGGATGGCCAAATGGAACATGCTAATCAGACCCTGGAGCAATACCTCTGGATATACTGCAACTACCAACAGGACAACTGGTCCAAACTCCTTCTGCTCACAGAATTCTCTTACAATAATGTGCCTAGTGCCACTATAGGCCTATCTTTGTTTTTTGCCAACAAGGGCTATCATCCAATTTCTCTGTCTATTCTGATTGTGATCTTACATGTTCCTCTGCACAGTCCTATGTCATGGACTTAGAACAACTCCATGAATTCCTCTGATCAGAAATGCTGGAAGCACAGAAACACTACCAAGGACTAGCAGATGTGAGACATAGCCCCGCTCCAGACTTCAAAGTTGGAGATCAGGTATTCCTCAAGGTGAATATCTCTGGTCTACTTGACCATCCAAGAAATTATCAAAAAAATACCTAGGCCCTTTTACTATTATTTCTAAACCTAGAACTCACTCTTTTACATTATGATTACCAGACTCTATGTGCTCCATACACCCTGTCTTTCACGTTTCTCAGATAGAACCTTCTGTTCTGAACACAATTGTAAATTGAGTCCAGCCTTCGCCACCTCTGGTCAAGGTTGACAGTGAACCAGAGTGCAAGATTGTGGAGATCCTAGACTCCAAGATCAATCAGAGAAGACTCATTGTCAGCTCCTGTACCTCAGGCTGGTCCATTAGCTTGGTTATGAAGGAACAGATGATGAAACTTCATGGCTACTAGCTACAGAATTAGGAAATGTAAAGGATCTTGTCTTGGACTTCCATTGGAAGTACCTGGACAGGCCTTGACCACTTTTCACCTAGCGCCAGACCATCTCTGATGTTCCTTTCATTTTTCTCTGTTTGTTTTTCTTCTTTTCACTCCATATTATGATGTAACAATCATGACATTAAAACCAAAAAAAAGACAGAACATTATACAAAAGAAAAAGAAACTACCATTACCATTACCTACTCCGCTACTTCCTCCTATGCATCACCCTCTGCATCCTCCATCTCCACCTCCACTTCTCCCTCTATCTCCGCCTCCATTTCTGTCTCCTTCTCCTTCTCTTTTCCCTTTTCCTCCATTTGTACCTCTGCCTCCTTTTTCTTCTTTTTCTTCTTCTTTTCTTCTCTCTCCTCCCTTGCTTTCCTGACCTTCATCCTGAGGTCCAAGAACTCCTCCACCACCTGCTGCAGGAACAACACCATGTCCTGCAGCACCTCCATGAGGGCCCCACAGTCCATTCCAGGGCCCTGTGATGACCCAGCTGCCAGGATCACAACCTCCATCCGCATCTTTTTCTGCAGTGCTGGAGCATCCTCCTCCTCCTCAATCTCTGACTTGTCCTCCTGTGGCCTCTTGCACAGAATGTGTGCCTTTGCATGACAAATGACTTCCCCTTCATTCCTGGGGAAGGCAGCATGCACTCCCATCCCCACTTCATGCATCAAGTGCATGTTGATGTTGTCATTGTTGCCATCATGGATTTCCTTGTCACCTTCTTCTTTGATCTTGGAGGTTGTCCATTCTCCTCCTCTCTGTCCATTGCAAACTCAATCAGATCGTCCTGGTCATTGCAATCAGCTCCAGATCAGCTCTGACTGGCCTGCTACATACCTTGGACTTCCCTCATGTCCTCTCCAGCTCCTTTGCAGCCTGCTCCTTCTCCTCCCACTCCTTCCATGCATGCTCCTTTGCAGTCTTCTGCTCATGCTTCTCCTTCTCCTTGCACTCATGCTGGTCCTTTTCCTTGTGCTTGTGCCTTTGCTGCACCTCCATGGCTCTTCAGGCTCACTCCACCCATTCGTGCTTGGCAGCTTCAAGCTGCACAGTGAGATGAGCGACCTCATTGTTGACATTGATGTCAGATTTGAAGTAGTTGCTTTCTTGTGAAGGTGACATGTTGTGATTTGGGTTGAAGAGGCATTTCAGGTGAACACCCTACATTTATAAGGAATTCAAGCTCTGCTTATTTCTCTGGTGGGCAATCAATGAACTCCTTTTTTCATACTCTGATCACATTCTTATCATGTGATGCATGCTCTGTGAAGGCAAGCCTACATTTACAGCCTCATGGGCTCAGCCTAACAGGGGGGCACTGTCATATCTGCTCCTAACCCCTAAAATCCCCCTCCAATCTCCTCTCTGGCCTACTTGTTGTACCTCCAGTACACCTTTATCATTCCACTAAAGAACTTGCCTTGGACTTGTCACCTCCACATCAGACTTTTTTGTTTGCACTGCCTTGGACAATGCCTTGGACTCCTTCCCCATTAGTACTGATCTTTTGTTACACTCCTTTTAGTATAGTTTCCATTCTTCATACATAGCATCCCTCTGACCCTTCATTCTAACTTACACATTGTTTGCCACATCACATGTTCTCCATTCTGTTCCACATGCTCGCAGTATAGCTTCTCTGATATCTCCATATATTCTGGTATGAACTCTGACCAGACTTTAGTATAAAAACCATGTCTCCTCTATGTAGCTCCTCAGTACGAATATCAACTAAGTTTCCTCCACTCTGACCTTTCTCTGATCTCCTCCTGATCTCCTCTGTCCTTATCAGCAAAACCTGGAATTCAGCTTATCGGTAAGATATACTACCACATAGTGCTCATAGTGCTTATAGTGCTTGACAGTACTGGACAGCTACTTCAGGTTTTACTGATGCTCCTCTGTTCTCCTACTTGTTCTATTACTTCCTTTACCTCAAACCTTTGTCCTTCCAAAATCTGGGACACGAAGTACAACAAGGGCATGACACATAAGTCCTGTGCCAAGTCCCGCTAAGTACCCTCCTCTGTTATCTCCATTGGACCTCCAGTCCACTTTATACTAGAAAACCCTGAAACCCTACAGACAGCTTCGGACCTCGTCAGACTTACCTCCAGAGGACCTGGACTTGACAGAATGATAGACACTCAAACTTCTCAATGGCCATCCTAATTGGATCAAGACATCCCTCAGCATTACCTATGATATCTTTGATGCCCTTCAAGTTGTTTGAGTCCTTGTGGAACACAGCTTCAAGTGATCATGCAACATCAGCAAATCACTTTTTTGCAAAATTCAGTAGTATCTCATAGCATTACCACATTACCACATTTTGTATGTTGGGCTTATGCAAGAGCAGGGGTGTGGGTAACCTTTGAGAGTATGAGTAGGGGTATAGTGAGGATATGGAGATATGGGTAGGGGTATGGAATGATAACCCTTGTACCCCTGAGGGGTATGGGTAGGGGTACAAGTCTGGGTACCCATGGGTTACCCATGCTCTTGCCTAGTTGGGCTTGCTTTCAGATTTGACAGTGGCAAAGTTATTTCCTTTTCATCTGAGAGTAAGATTTGTCATGGAAGTTGCAGGCATAGGATTCAATACTGGTAACCTCATCCTTGGCTATGAGGAGAATTGTCAGTTGATATTGAGTTCAAGCTACCCAAATCTGAGACTTGTATTTCTTGACCTCACTCAGGCTAACTATGCCCTCAAACTCCTCCTTCAACAAATAACCCTTGTTACTAGTAATGGTGATGGGGTTTAACTTGAACTGGCTGTAGTCCTGTCAGATGCAGATATGCCCAAGATACTGCTAGCATCAATTAGATATCTGCATGGGTATGGATAACCCACCATGGGTTATGGGTATGGGTATCTGTGGGTATGGGTATGGGTTGAGATTTGGCAACCCATGAACCCATGACCCATATACCCATGACCCACCCCTCATGTACCCATGGGTACTGCACATAGTACTTTGTAATTCCAAATAAAAATTGGCATGAATTGTCATTGACTATGTATGATCACCATTGATTCACCAACTTCAAGTTAAATGGTCTACTAGTAGCTATGTACATTGGTTGATGTTGAATGGCTATTTAGCCAATGCCAGAACCTTCTTTCTCATGTCCACAACCATCTGTGAGGTCAATCAGTCTGTGTACTATTTTGTCTGGGATCTTGGAGTGAAATAAGGATGAAAAATGCTGATGTACAAAAGGTAACTGTTATGGATAGTGTTTAAAAGTCAGGTCCTAGGATCACAAACAGACCAGGAAATGGACTGGATTGGACCACTAAAGACTGATCCTAAAAGGTCTAGTCTTTCCAGAATTAAAAAAACAAATAGTCTTGGTCTTTTGGATCCAAGAAATCAAAAGTATAGAAAAAGACCAGTCCAGACCAGTCAGGACCAAGGCTGGATCCTTTACAAATTTACCCCCATGTTCCCACTATTCTGCCCCATGTTCCACAATTCTTTCATATTTTTTGGAATCTATCCTGATTTTATACATGTATATACTCTTCCTATGAATCAGAATATGACATCCAATATAGAAATGGATATATCTCAGCATTGCCTGTTCAGAAATACATTATTCTTGGTGTGATCTGACACTAGGAGTCCATATAATATTCCCACAAGCCACCATTAAGCATGGCTTCCATATCTGACATGGGAATAAATTGGTCTTTCAAAGGCAAGTCCAGACTAGTCCTAAAACTGTTTGTGACAATTCAGGACCAGTCCTTTGTGGTCTTGGTCCAGTCTTTTTGGATTTGGGGACATCTAGGAGTAGACTGGACTTTTAAACACTAGTTATATGAATGATGTTAAGGATGATAAAGATGTCAAAATGCATGACAGATGGAATGCAATTGATAATGATTAGAGGTGCAAGGTGACATGAGGTCAAGGACAAGGGAAAGAGCCAGGGCCAAGTGGGCCATGTGTGGCACAAGGTAGCATATGTATGTGTGAGGTGGTGTGAGAGCAAGGGCCAGGTGTATGAGGTGAGGTGCAATAATGGGTTCAAGGTAGACATAAGGTGAGATGAGGGCAAATGGTGCATGAGGTGGTACAGGAATGAGGTGGGCAAGGTGAGATGTAAGGTGGTATGAGGATGCAGATGCAGAGGATCAGGGCTTCAGGCACTAGGTCAAATAGGTTGTGGGTGAAGAATGTGGGAGTGATGTGACTCCTATCATCATGAACATTGCTGTGGTATTGGCATGGAGGAAGAAAGGAAGTTATGTACAGACCTGGTCAACCATCAAGTAACATGTCACCTTTGTTTGTTTGTTTGTTTGTTTGTTCTCAACTCTCTTCTAAATCTTCAATCCTATTGTGGCAAGGATCTGATGGCAACCACAACAATGACTTAGTGCCACACCATACATCACACACCACCAGCATCATGGCCCATCCCTTTATCAGCAACAAGGACAGGGGTAGGGGACTCAGCAATAACTGTAATGGGGTGACATGGCATACAATGCATTCTTCATGATCTCCACCAGCAATTTAATGATAACAGGGCAGAAGGTAAGCCACCTAGGCTGTATGGCATATGATGCATTGTAAGAATGATAGTCAGTATGGGGAGTGAGTATGACTTGTCCCAGGGGTTCTGAAGAGGAAAGAAGATGAAGGGTTTGCTCAAACCTATCTCAAGTGTGAGCAAGAGAGTCTGGAGTGTGGGAAACATGGATCAGATGTCCAGAATAGAAGTGGATAACATGGAAGTGGACCTGAAAACAGATGTGGAAGATGATGAAGATAGAGGAAAAGCAGAGGAGAGACAACTCAGAGATGATTCTGCACATGGGCAGGTGACCTTCAGACTGCAAGAAGATAATCTATTCATAGCTAGACAAAGCTCTTAAATAAAGTGTAGTATTGGAAATACTACAAGAAAACTTCCAGATACCCTGTCATCCCTGTCAGACATGAAAGAAAATAAAGAGGGCTGCCTTTATAATATGGCAGTGACAGCAGCACAAGCCTAGAGCCTTGGTGCACACTATCCGAATGCAAATGGTACATTAGGAATAGTTCCAGATGACCAGAAATGGACAGATGGAATGGAAATGGAACAGACTAACATGGATTGGTCAATATGGTAACAGATAGACATGGATTGGTATGGGACAACAACCTGGAAAGCTATGAAAGAGGGGTTTTCAACCATAGAGAGTGATGAACTCCTACAGCACCCCATGCAATGACAAGAATGAGGATGGCACATGCAGTGTGTCACAAGCCCCACTTGACAATGACAATAATGGTGGTAGTGTTTAGGGTGAGCCACCTGGGCCCAATCCATGCCATGATGATTACAACAGCACCTCCTGCACACCAAGTGTCCCACACAACAATAACAGCATGTAGGGCAAGCCACCCAGCCCATGTTACAATAAAGATAGCAGGTATGGTCACCTTGGTCACCTGGCCCTCACCCATTCCCTGGCCCTCACCCTCAAGCCAACTTGTATGACAGATGACAATGTGACACCTGTGCCTGTGCCTGTGCCTGTGCCTATGCCTATGCCTATGCCACCCCTCACCCCCTCCCATCACTAGCACTTGATGTGATATGCACAATGACATGACATGCAGGATGACAATGCAACAGCAACTCTCCCACCCTCATTCTTATCCTTGCCCTCACTTAACAAACATGCATCCTCCCTTGCCCTTGCCCACATCCTATGTCACATGCACACACTACACCTTCCCTCACTCACATCCTGTGTGACTGCATCCTACATGACCCTGTGTCTGTTACGATTTCTTCATTTTCTCTTAATCCTATTGGTTCACTCATCGTACGATTTTCTCCTTCTTTTTCATTGGACTCAATATGACTCCACTTTCTTCTTACCGTTTCTACCTACATAGCCTTGACTGCACATGGCTGCGCATGCAGCATTACTGGTACACATATAGTAAATCACAGCTTGGTCTGTGCTAGGTAGTCTACAGTATACATACCTCATGTACAGTACAAGCACCTCCAGTCTTATCCATTTGTTCTTCTCTCGCTCTAGGCTTGGGTTTAAATTAAGGGTACTGCTCCTCTACTCTCTCATCCACTCGCTTTAGGCTTAACGATTAGCCTTAAAAGCCTTGAACACTGGTTATTGTTGTTGTTGTCTTGCCCTTGAGCATCATGACTCAGTCTAGGTCGTTACAGTGTCATTGGCTGACCTGGCTTGTCATCAATCCCACTGCCAGGCCAGGGCTTGAGTTGAGCTGGGTCATGCACATTACTAGCCTAGTTCCAGTCCAATGAGGATGAGGATGATGGGATGTGCAACCCACTGTATGCAACTGCCTCTTCACTGGCCAATACCAATGACAATAAGAATGACAACAATACAACAATGACAGTGCATGCACATGCCATGCAACCTCCACATGACACCACACATCCCTTCATGATGTGATGCTCACAATGATAATGACAATGACATGGCATGCTGCACACCCTAGGTAATGATGAGGACAGCACTACAGCATGCAACATGCCCCAGGTGACAACCATGGCAACAACAATGCTGTGTTGTGACGTGTGCCATGTGCAACAAGGATGACAGCATGTGCAACATGCCACACAATCCAGGCAGTAAGGACAAGCACGAGAATGCAGTTTCATTGGTAATGAGGATGTTTTTGCTAGTGGCCATGTGTTGTTGATGACATGATAATTACAGTGTGGTGTGTAGTGTGCCACTCCAGGTAGTGAAGGTGAGGATGAGCATGTGGCTTGCAGTATGCCATGATGAGGACAATGTGTATTGTATCACAAGCTCAGATGTATTTTTGGAATTGTGAATGTGTTTTGTTTCAGTCACTCAAGCTAAGAAGTGATGAAGGCTCCAAAGTAGGCAAGTGAAAATATGAAAGTGTCATATCTCATCCTGACTCTGACCCTCCAGACCAACTCCGGACCACTCACTCATGAACTCCGAAGAATTTATGCCCAGGACTTCACTCCCATCCTCCAGACTTCCTTGATTATCACTTATGTACATATCTTTCCCCTTTTGTATTAGCTCTGCTGCTTTCTTGCTTTCAAACCTGTGCTTGCACAGCTCTGGTTATCTTGACTCCAAACTCCATATTACTCAAACTCCATATTACTCATCTCCTTACTCATGTGATGCTCTCTCTTTTACTTATGCAATGTCCACACTCTGTATATATAGTTCTCTGTACATAGTCTCTAGCTTTAGCTTCAATGTTGACTTAGACATTATCCTCTGTCTTCCGCACTCCAAATCTACTTGCTCCTCTGTGATCTACCAAGTCCTAGTGACTCTGGTTGACTTCCGACCATCCACTCTGAAATTCAAGGCATGCAACCAAGCAAGGGGGCAGCACACAAGCTGAACCCAATGCCTTATTTTGACCACAATTCTGGAGTTTTGGAGTTCATCAGAGGATAAGTTATGGTCTTAACAGAAAGCCTGAAAGCTATTAAGCTGAAAGTACCAAAGTGGGTGCAAAGCAACTTCAAAGAAGCTGGACCTATACTTTGGAAGTAGATTTTTACTTTACATGCATTTACCTCAAAGTACATGTAAAGTTGCTGCAAAGTTTGGTAAGGCAACTGTAGGATTTGCTAATGAACCTGTTGCACTCAGCAAAAGTTCAAGTAAGCCCCAAACCACATGACAACAATAAGAGTTGCACAATCCAATAATGATAATCAGTAATTACTGTGATTTGAATCCATGGTATCAATGTATCAGCTAATGTCACAATTATTAAAATTGTTAGGCTTAGAACAGGTTTAGAATTCAATATCAACTGTCTATTAAAAGTTACATATAAGCTATGTATTGGACATCAGCCCAATGTGTTTAACTAATAGGGGAGCATATGCTATTGTACATCAATCCCAACCTAATGGCTTTATAATCATACTTACCTAGGCAAACTAGTATTTCAAACAGGCTAGAATATGATTGCTGAAGTGTTATTAAGCTTGGATCAGACTTAGACTTCAATGACAGTTGTTGATCAATGATAAAATATCTATCAAGAGATATAATCTATTTTCTGGCAATAAGTATGATGTGATAAAAATAAAAGGGGAGTATGTCCCATTATCTATATATATCAATCCAATACCTACATGATTATATTTACCAAGGTATACTAGCACTTCAAAAAATTCTTAATGACCCTACCCACTCAGTGTGACTGTGATGATCTTGTTGATAAGATCTTTACTTAGAGGTGTAGTCTGCCCAGAAAGTGTACTGTGAGAGCATGTGTGCCACATCTGGGTCCTGGCTTGCAAAGTACCACAACATTCACTCATTGGCAGTCCACAGCATGTAGTCTACAAAGTTGTCCACCATATGGGAAGACAAGGTGGTAAGGAGATCAGGTCCATTAGAAGTGCTATGGAAATGTGGGAGACAAGGTTATGAGAGCCAAAGAGCTAGATGATAGTGGTGCTGGTGATGTTGTATGAGTGAGTGGTGATGATAATGCACTGAAGGGAATGGGCATCAAGAATGCATTAGTGATAGTGGCATTGTGTGGGATGATGTGGGAAATGATCAAGAGGAATTGACAAATTCAAGGACCATAATGCCCACATATAAGTATTGCCACATGAGGTCTGCAACAAAGCAGTTGTGTGGATGTAATCCACTATGACCATTGAATTAGTATATAAGAGAGAAATGGTACACTTTAGGCCCATAAAAGATAATGTGTCAGAGAACCACATGTCCCTCAACTCTGTTAAACTCAAGGCCATCAAAGATTGGCAACCCCCCTATTCTGTCAAGGCAGTCCAATTGTTCATCAGATTTTGCAACTTCTATAGGAAGTTTATCTCCAATTTTTCCCTTATCACCTGTCCTCTTTATGATCTGAGAAAGAAGACCACTGCTTGGGAGTGGACTGATGAATGCAACATTGCCTTCAGCCTCTTTAAAGCTGCCTTTCTGAAGAAGCCTGTCCTCACCCTTCCTAACACCATGAAACCTTTCATGGTCATGACCAACACCTCTCTCACTTTGTCTAGTAGTATCCTTTCTTATGCAAGCCAATGGCAATGGTGACCTTCACCCTTGCACCTACTTCTCCTAAACCTTCTCCCCAGCAGAATGGAACCACGAGATCTATGATCATGAGCTCCTAGCTGTTATGCACACCCTTGAGGAGTGGCATCAATACCTCGGTGGCACTGGCCATCCTGTTATCATGCTCACCAACCACAAGAACTTCACATTCTTCTGCTCCCCTCAGAAGCTATTCTGGAGGCAAGCTTGTTGGAAAATATATCTCCGGGACTTTGGCCTCATGTTTTCCCACCTCCTGGGGACCACTATGGGCCTTGCTCTCTCAGAAATATGATGTAGATTTTTTGTGTGACAATGCTGATATCACTCTTCTTCTGGATGATCTCTTTGTCTGTGCCCTTGATATTGAGAAACTCCATATCTCCTCTGCCTCTGACCCCATGGTGGAACATGCCCTCCATGACATGGCTGCCAAGCCTTCTCCTATTCAGTGCTGTTCCCTGGACGACTGGTCTTTCCACAACAACTCCCTCTACTTTAAAGGTCATCTCTACATCCCCAAGCCTGCCTATCACATCCTCATTCTCCACACCCATGAGTCTCCCCATGGGGGTCATGGCAGTGTTTTCTATACCCAGAACCTCCTTGCCTGGGACTATTGGTGGCCCAGGATGAATGCTTATGTCTGATGCTTTGTTGCTGGCTGTGCTGTCTGCCAGTCCAGCAAGGTTAATACTCATCCAACCATACCCCTGCTCACCCCTTTGGCATCATCTGTGACCTGCCCCTTCCAGCAACTCTCCATTGATCTCATCACTTCACTTCCCTTGTCCGCAGGTTTCAACTCTGTTATAGTTATGGTTGACCATGAGCTTACAAAGGGGGTAATTTACATCCCTTGTTCTAAAAACATCAATGCCACTGGAGTGGCTGTTACGCTACCGAGCGTGAACTAGATGGAGCAGCACAAACGTGTGTGGACAGCGACCAAGACAACTGCGCAACCGTGCGCGAAGAGTAACGACGAAGCGAGAGCGAAGTCAACCGTGACGACGCTGAGCGAGGAGATACTCAGACCTAACCCTAGGCCTGGACTAGTGTCAAGCAACGGTGAATTGCGTAGAACTAGCTTAGGGAATACAAGTACAGCTACTACCCTTTATATAGGG
>QFES01007964.1:0-13313 GCA_003316375.1 Tylopilus plumbeoviolaceoides
GCTACGTGGGCTGGAAAGAGCACGCATTGCGTCAGTGTCCGGTGATGGCCTCTTCTTCGTCACAGTGGGCCACTTCGTGTGCTGACCCGGGCTTGAATTTGAGTCGTGGTCGTGATCTGATTCACTGAACAAGCTGTCCTCGGATGCTGCTTCCTCTTTGTCTTTTTTTGTTCGTCCGTCAGCGCCAATGTCCATTTCCTCTTCCACCTCTGCCCCGGGCGAGGTCTCCAGTGTGTCCGCCTCTGTCACGGCACTCATCCCATCCCCGACCTCTCCGTGCGCTACTGGAGGCGACTGCGAACTCCGAGGGGTATGCAACAGTGAATCGGAGTGCGACATTGGCGACGTTCCTCGTGCCTTTGCGTTTGCCCTTCTTGCGGCTTTGAGAGGCGAGTGCAAGAGGGGTAAACGTAAAATCAAATCGGATACGTTGTGTTGTGATCGAGTTCGTCTCTGTCTGGCGGGTTCGTCCGCGGGCGTATAGCGCGAGCCACCGGTGGAGTCTGAGATCGTGCGTATGTCTAAATCACGATTTGACGTATAATTTCCGTCGCGGTTCGTGTCGGCCATTGGGCGGGGTCGTGTCAGCGGCGCTTCGTTGTCTTCTACGACGAAAGGTATCACCGCCACTGCCTTCAACGGTGAGCGTTCCTGCCACGAGTTAGTTTGGGCAAGAAGTGTGCAAGAAGTAAAAAGACGAGAAACGAGCAGCGAAGAAACACTGGCAGTGGCCCGTGATCAAGAGTTTTGGCGAAACCGAACACGTTCGATGATTGGTTGGAAAGTATCACGTGATCAATAATACGCGGCGCCTCGGCCCACTTCCTCCGCTTTCATGCCGGCCGAGTTCCCTGTTGCTCGAACTCAAGAAGAAATTCAAAGAGAACCCCGACTACGCCATTTACAGACATTCCGTTGAACTTCACGATTAGTCTGCTTTTTATTTTGCCAAGCAAGTCATTCCTGGACTTCCCTTGTCGACATGTACTTGGACTAGCTCTAAGTATACAGTATACTAAATTTCGCCACGTAGCCATGATCAAGCTACTTAGCTAGTCATTGCACAAGCATCTCACACTGAGATGAAATACATGCAGTGACACACGAGGCGCAAGGCTATGATACCCACGACTGATGCGCGCATAAACCGCAGACGACATTCCTGCGGTAATATGGAGAGCCACGTCTAAGAGATACATTGATACCTAGCGAGCACGAGGACGTGCCGAAAACGGAGTGATGTCGTGATCAGTCGAGTCTCGACTGGTGTGGAAATTTAAAATTGGGCGAGCAGTTCAGCATCTTGAAATTGAACACATGCGTCAATGGTCATTCATTTCACGTTGCCGTGTCAAGCACTAGTTGCAGTCGTCGATAAGCCCATTATCGTCGACATAGTATGTATCGCCAAGCGCAGGTCCAGTGTCTTTTAAGTCTCCGTCATTGAGTTTACATGTTTCGACCTATCTTTCCGGTGGTCTTGAGTCTTGACGTGAGGGCAGATGATGCTGTCAAATTGTTCATTTTCCAAGCAAAATAAATGATAGATCCTGCGACTCACAGATGACAAGATGTACTCCAAGTCTCGCTGCCAACTTTGGCAGGCAACGGCTGACGAATATCAGCCTTTCGTGTCGAACCCGACCGCAATCATGGCATACCTCTTGTCGACATACGAAGAGGAGGCAGAAAATATTATCAAGGGGCAATACCGAGGTGCCAAGGTGTGAGGAAGGATTGGTGTCGATAGGTGAGAGTCCTGGGACATTATACCTCTCTGCAATGCCCACAGCGTGAGTGCCCGAGTGAACATATCATAAAGGACCTTGCTGAAGAGGGTACAACTCACTTGCATATTGTTGGCCACCGTCATGCACAATTAGGTGCAGTGGATCTACAATAGAGGAAATGGATTATGAGACTCTGGTTCAACTGCAACCTGTGTTCGTGTAGTTCATTGAATACTGATTCGCTCCAGTGTAAAGCCATCAATCCAGCCTATCGGTGACTCGTCAGCACAACAGTTACCATGGTGGCCGCAACAACTTGAACAACGACTCCGAGTCGGAGTGTTACCGCACAAACGTCACGGTGAATCGTCGGTGATTCATCATGGAAAGTTACATCATGATTGATTCCCACGATTCACCGTTCGAAGAACACGTCACAGACACACTTGCAGTTCGAGAACTCTCGACAAGCGCTGCCAGTTATGCTGCGTGTGTTTTAAATGAGCAGCTGATGTGACCTGAAGGATTGGCACCCCTTCTGCTACATTCGAGAATAACAGCCTCATTCAAGTTGCCACACTTAGGTCGGCTAGTGTCACAGGTCAAATCTAGGCTGTGCTGGCACTACCTTTCATCTTTTCATCTCCACATCCGGATGCAGCTGGCTGTGTTTCATACCCACTACAGAGTCGAACTCTTGCCTTCAGAAGATACAATAGCTCGGGTACGTACACATCTCCTGTGAACAATGACCCATCTGCTTCTAAATCCCAGTGCGAACCCACACAAGACAAATCACCAGTCACTTGTCCTCATTCAATTCGGATTCCGCATTGTATAGTCACAAAGGAATGTCCGTCGTGGTAGTTATTATGACGAAATCTCCCGGAAATTGCCTAATTTCTTCCAGTAGTCAACACGTTTTTGTCTATACGGTGATAGAAACCACACTGGAAGACGCGATGAATACACTGATACCGTGATACAGGCAGTGACATACTCCCAGCGCTCCGTGAAAGGTATAGCCGATCAGAAACTCAAACTCATGTAATGCGCAGAGTCCCGCGATATTCTCCTTTCCCTAACATGTCTCCTGTGGCCACATGTCATGACCCAATGTCGGAGTCAAAGGTACAGTCCGTCTCCTGGGTACTCGGGCCCCGCTGTGTCCACTGGCAAGTCAGCTGAATCATAGGAGGATCACACGTTTTATGCCAAAACCAGATTTTCACGACCGAATAACCTCCCAGATATGACCTTCAGTGCTGCCAGCGTCTTCCAATTATTGGCTGCGAAGAGAACCCGCCATTGCGCATCAAGGGTCCAAAGATTGACCGCCAGACGTTGCCATCAGATGCAGAGATCTCTGCAATTTCATTTTCCCCACAATAGCCAGGTCCTAGGAGGAACGCTCATAGGTACCGCTTCGCGGCCTCAGCACACCTTTGACAGAATCCCATTTGTCCATCATCTTCCCCCGCCGCGTCAACTGTCCGGCGGCAGGGTCACACGTCGGCGACTATTTCAGGGCGCATCAGATCATGGCGCCCGCGAGAATTCAATGTACACCGACTCATACAACCTTGGGTTATTTTTTGCTGTTCCTTGCGCCTCAGAACGAAAGTTTTATGGACGCGTCGCTCTGAAGGCACAGACAGGCCAATGTCGACACCGCGCGCACAGCTTTTCTGGTAACAATGTCAGGAAGTCGGTTATAAGGCGAATCCTTATGATTGATGGTCGCAATGACAGTACCGTAGGGAGGGAGCCCTCCTGTTTGCTGTATATAATAACCGACCTCCCCGCTTTGCACCATCTTGGCACTCGACGCGGCACCCTTGTGACGGTGAGCAGAGGGTTGGCTTAATCTTAATCCAGCGTCGTTTTGATTGACCCCACAGCGCTCTATATACTGAACAGCGAACTCGTTTTCTCTGTCGTCGACGTGTAACGTTTGTTTGAATTACAACTTTTCTTACGTTTGAGTCTCTACAGCACTAACACTGTATACATAAGTACCACCTCGCAATAAGTACGTACATCCGTTTGCAGAGGTTACCTTTCAAGCCGCGGCCATGTGATATAATTAAGTTCGTAGTGCATCCGAGTCGGCATCGCCGATGCTGGTGACTCGGACGTACTGACTCAACTTGAATTTGCTCCGGTTGGATAAATTGTCATTTGAATGACACAGCTCACAGAAATGCTTTGTCATGTCAAGCCTTTGTCATGTCAAGCACTAATGAGACACTGGTATGCAATACGAGAGGGCAGCGGAGAACTGCTAGACGCATGTTTTGTGCGCAATGGTTTCCGTGATCCGAAACAAAAAGCAGACGTGTTCACATGGCGCCCGCGTGTACGCCTCCGAGTCAGTTCTTGACAATGACTGCGCAATTGCAAGACTCGTCGAGTCACTGTGAATTGGTTTGCATAGAATTGTGCCTTGGTGTCTAGTCCATGCTCCTCCCGGGTGTCTTAGGGTTCCACAGTCACTTCGACAACTCTCCATAACGTTGAATATGGAATCGAGGAGGCTGACTGAAGCTATGCGGCTCGGCCACACAAACAAAAAAAGCTGCTCTCGTACCATGTGCACGTCCCACATTGTAGGCTTTAATTTGGAGCCCTTTCAAGGCGGGCATTCGCTCCGTCAATTTTTGATCCTTAGCCAACGGAGTATATGTATGAGAAAAATGACAGGAGGATCACCCTTCACTGAACAAACTCGGAGCCAGACCAACGCCGAGGATACACTGCTTGTTTGAAAACAGTCGAAATTTCCAACGTTCTGCGTAGAACGTTACGAGGCCCGACGGCGATGTTGGTCACCGTGGGTCAAGAAAGAAGAAAGATATGGCCAGCGGCCACCCTGAAATGCACGATCACAGCGGCGTTCGGTAACATCGCTTGGCAATCAGAAACGAGCAGGGTTTCTTAGTGGAACGCTTACCAATTCGGGGGTGCAACCAGCTTGTTTCAAATCATCCAGCGGGGTGTCCTGCGAATCTTTGCAGGAAACCGAAGCCAAATCTTGGTAACAAGTGGCCGCCTGCGCCCATTGCCCACTTAGGCGGCCGCAACACCGATCCTTGAGGCCTTGAGGCATCGTTCTATACAGAGAAACGCGAACAAACAATAGGATGGGGCATGGGGATACCGAATGAGGAGACTAGCATCCGAAGGCGTAATCGGACGGCCTGTAGAAAGAACACATTTGCGAATGGAGTAAGACGGCGAGGAATGTTCTCTGCAACCACAGATATACAGTGGAGTACCAGCTCCACTGGCAACGTTGCCATCATCTCGCTGCGTGGTCGCGATCCCACGACCTGAATTCTATATCGGAGGTCGGTGTCTTTGTTGCACTCTCCGATAATTTATATGCCTATTCATGAAATGACTGTTAGAAATGGAGGGTAACGGTTAGGACGTTACCGAGTCGCCAGCCAAGTTATATGCCACTGACGCCACAGCTAGGTGGCCTCCACACAGACATTGCGGCCGCTTGGCTACCTTCGTGTGCCTTTTAAAGCGCGAGTTCAGAGTGAAATCGTGGAGTCGACCGTCCCCATGGTTGTTTTCAGTCGTGCGACTGGTTGTTCTGTTGAAGGTTCCCTCTTTAGGAACTCTCACAACCGAGTCACAACTTTGAACTAGCTATAGCATGTCCTTACGATGGGTGTGCATGGTCTCACTACCTACCTCCGCGAGAACCAACGTATCATTGGGAAAACTATTCAGTTTCCTTGCGCTCACGTTTCAGACAACACCATAACGACGATCGTTGTAGATGGATGGT
This sequence comes from Tylopilus plumbeoviolaceoides, assembly GCA_003316375.1. Lineage (NCBI taxonomy): Eukaryota > Fungi > Basidiomycota > Agaricomycetes > Boletales > Boletaceae > Tylopilus > Tylopilus plumbeoviolaceoides. Next base: position 5,533 of record QFES01007964.1, read on the forward strand.
CGTGAGTACCAGGTTCACTCCACGTTCACATGTTCTCAGTTTCAGACGCGGTATAGATTCATCTTCGAAACCTACCAACAGTCGTATATTCCCTGGGCATACGGCGGCGAATACAACGCATTTGCGCGCTGCGTCGTACAGGTGGTGAAAGCGTGGATCACAGTCGGCCTCAAGGTCTACTTTGTGTTTGATGGTGAGCGCCCTCCTTTCCCGGCCGACTCCGCCCCTGATGACTCTGACGTTATTCCACATCCCTAGGAGCTAGCCCTAACCTCAAGATTCCAACACTGATCAGCCGCCTTAACCGCACCAATGTCCAGAATTCAGTATTGTTTTTCCGCACGTCGTCGACGTCTCGAGCCAATCCACGTTTCCTTCACGAGAACCGTATCATTCCACCCCTCGTATTCTTGTCGTGCATAGAGACGTTACAGGATCTCGCAAAAGAGCATCCTGAGCTCGAGGTGCACTTTGCCGATGAAGAAGGAGATCCTTTCGCAGTTGAACTGGCCGGCCGCCTCGGTGCCTATGTTGTCGGAAATGACTCTGACTTTGTTATCCTCAACTCCGGTCGGTATGCAGGTTATATTCCACTCGAGGATATGTTATGGACGGCCCCGCTTCCCATAAGCGAATCTTCGAGCATCCACGAGGATCCAGAGGATGGTTTTCAGACGGTTGGGAGCAAGAGCAAGAAACGATCCAACCCGATCTCACGACAGAGGACATCTTTCGGGTTGGTTCCACCCGAGGGAACAGCATTTTCGGATCTTGTCCTCTCCGTGGTCGTCTACACTCCAGCGAAACTTGCACACCATCTCAAATTGCCCACTACCCTCCTTCCACTGCTCGCCTCTCTGGTCGGAAACGATTTCTCTAACAAATCGACAACTCAACGCAATGTCCAATCGTTGTTTTTTGAGCGGAGTCTTACCCTCTCGCAGCGCATTACGCATGCTGCCAACACACTCTCTTCCATCCTCGATGCAGCCACGCAAAAGCGGAAAGCCAAGCACCGGGTCGGGTCAGTAATGGACCTCATTGACCGCACAGTCAATGCTCTACTTGCTCGTTCGCCAAGCAGCCTTGGTGCCGGAGAAATCGATAACATCGTGGACCGGATCGTCAACGCCGCGCTGCAATATGCCATTGATAAATACGAAGGAAACGTTTTCGGTCCTGCAAGCCTGTGGCCAACACCACTGTGCGCACTGCACGGAAACGAAACATGTCCGTTGTTTAACCTATTTTCGCGCGCGCTCTCGCAAAATCAAGTGCCCGGCAACGTAAATGGCCCACCTCCCGAGGCGAGCGTCGTAATGCTTCGTTCTGTGTACCTGAAGGCGTACAGGGCTGGAGAATTGCAACCAAAAGTCACCGACATTTTAAGCACTGGAACGTATTGGCCCAGGATCTTTCTCGAAAACCCTGACGTTGACAATGTTGCTATCTCCATCGGCCGGCCACTCCGATCGTGGATTTACGCGTTGCTCGATGATGGCGTGGGAATTCCGGAGCCACCCGACGATGATGCTGACGGAGTGGAGGGCAGCACGTCTGGGGAGGAGGAGGATCCCGACGAGCTCATTGACGTCACTGAAGAAGACTCGGACGATGACGCCGACCTCCTCGCTCCGTTGCGCGGCGAACTTCGCCGTTTACACCGAACGGAAGGTGACCCTTCCGAGTCCATCCCGGCATCCGTGTCGTCCCGATCCCGCTCACGCCCATCAACGCGTCGGAAAATCGTCACCGAGTACGTACGTCGCGGAACACGGATAGCTGCAGATGAAGTACCGGTACCCGACTTAGCGGCCCTGATGATCTCATCAGGTTTCGACGAGAACATTGATCAAGATGCCTGGGTACCAGTTCAACTCCGGAGCATGGGGGAGCGCATGGAACTATTCCTCCATATCGTGGGGAGTAACGTACCGGCTGTGAAGAACGTACCTCCGGATCGGCTCTTTGCCGTCCTCGTTCTGAGATGGATCATGCAAACGCTCCATCAACGGGCTTTGGAGAGTGGCATGAGCAAGGAACGGGAACAGGAGAGATGGACGCGCCAAGAAGCTCGAGCACTCCTTGCTTTTTACGTATCTCCGCTCTCCATGGATGGAGGGGCTGACACAGCGCGCCACGCCGTTGGCGTGGACACTCCTACCAACCTGCCAACGTCCATACCACTGGTAGACCGCAACGTACAGCTGGTGGCCCAAGTTCTCGCGGCCACAGAGGCGATCCACCTTTTAATGCAGGTGTTATTGTTGACAGAGGAAGTGCCAGCCAAGATTCAGGTGCTTTCGGGGCAACAGCTGCACGCTTACCTGACCGAGTCGATACCTATTCCTGAGGAAGTTTTGGACGCTGGTCTTTGGGTTGCCTGCACGGCTTCACTGGAAGATGCGTTTGCACTGGAGAAGAAAAAGAAGACGAAGAGCAAAGCCGAGCAGGTCAAACCAACCCCCAAGGCGAACAACAAGACCACGATGACGCGGTCTGGGTCTGGACAGGGATTATTCTCCTTGTTGGACGTCGCTTGATACCATGGAATTTCTGAAAACGTTGGACAGTGCAGCTTTGATATTGTAGCCGATGTGTTGTACTGTTTTTCTATGTGAATCTCTGCGTGTGAGCTCGTGCTCAGGCTGTATTACATGCCATGTTCTCTGGAGTTTTCGATAGAACATGTGTCATAAAATGGGGGGCGCTCTGAGTAACACCGCACCGACTTGCTGTGAATGAAGGCAGTGTGACTCGGATAGTAGTCAAAGCTGTGCCAGTGCCCACAATAGTGGCTATACTGGCGTGGTTGCTGCGCCTTCAATGTTGGGTATAAAGACTTATGGATCTGAAAAGTGCTCAGCCCATTCGCTTCCAAACTACTCGCGCCTACCATCTAATCGCACTCGATCGCAATGATATACCATCACCCCAAACCTCGTTCAAGTTCACCTGGAGCAACCGGCTCTACAGATATCGTCACCTACCGGTACCGCGATGAGCTCGTATATGTACCACTGGCACGAGACCACCACGTGCGTTTTCCCCTTGATTCGCAGCACCGGCTCACGCGCTGACCATCACCCCACACATCCAGCATGCGCTCGCACACGCGCGCGATGCCTTTCGGGAGCTCAAGGGCCTCCCCGACGCGTCCATCTCCCTCTCCCTCACCTCCCCCGGCCACCCCCAAAAATTCGTTGGCATCAGTGCCCCGGCGTGGCCCAAGCTCACCGCACACCTCGCGCGCTACCAGATCATCGACGTGCACGCCACGCACGTCGGCATGTCCGTCGTCCCAATACCAGACATCACCATCACGTTTGCAGACGCGGAGGAGAAGAACGCGGCAGAGGCGGACTCGGAGCCCGCGCCGCCGTATGCGAGCCGTGATGCACACGCGGAGGACGAGAAGTCGTCGGACGAGCGGGAGGACTTGGAGGTGCCTCACTCGCCGTCTGCGGCACCCGCGTCAACGCTGCACCGGAAACGAAGTTGGCTTTTTCAAAAGCTTCACGGACAGTAGGCTTGCCGTGGCATCTGGCTCGTTGGACCCCTTTGGAGAATTAGGACATATGGTACTACCCAGACGATCTAGAGATGATACCCCTTGTAGCATACCCACCACTGCATTATTTCCGGTAGTACGTTTAGGATACATGCTTGGGGACCTTGCCCTGAATTGTAAATTTTGCTGGTCGACCTTCAACCTTGTGCCTATCCGACAGTGACCACCCGATCGGGGAACTTTGGAGCGTTGAACGCCAACCAACTTTGACAATCAAGTGGCGGGCTCAGTGGTAGGAAGACCACCAACCACTGATGCAGCCTGCTGCGCAGCTGCCAGAGCTCTATCACACCTGCCACAACTGAAAGTAGAAATTTTGAAAGGCATCCTGTAAAGCCAGAAGCTCGCAGGCGATCATAGTCGCTCAGCTCTCTATCAAACCGTGCAGCACCTCCAACTAGGGGCAGCCAACTTCTTTTGCAGCATAATGCGCGTCTGGTGCACAGCAATCTTTACTACCAGCTTGTAGCAAGGCGCCAAAGATTGTCTAAGCGCCAATCCATACGAGCGGCATTGCACGCCACAGCATAAGGTACATTGTAAAGTTAACTCGCACCGAACAAGGTCTCTAGGCGCGCGCCTGACGATAGCCGCTGCCTCAGGCGCTCACCACAGCGCCCACATGGTTTCATACTGATCGGAATGCATTGTTCATTCCGGCATCTACAAACACCGACGGTTTCGGACCGTTATATCACATCCATCCACAGCTGAGGCCTGAGGCCTGAGGTTAGACGCACACGACAGCACCTCAGCGCGTCAGAGATAGTGCCATACACAGAACGTGGCCGAGCCCACTCACTATCGTACTCGTGACCTATGTACGGCTGTAGCGCAGAAGCGCCTTGCTCCGGAACGTAGCATTGTACTGCAGCAAGTTGTTAATATCCCTCACCCAGTCATCTTCCTTCCCTGGCCCAACGCCTTCTTCTGATCGACCTTCGCCATCCTCTGAGATTGATGATCTATTGATACAAGGAACGGGGTATGGAGAGACCTGAACTGTCACTGAGTCTCCTGGGTTTAGCACATGGGAGACGCGCCCGTCCATAGATACCCCCGCCGCAGCACGGCTGCGGTCACTAATCTGAAAGCGACAGTATAAGAGAACTGGCCATATCAGACAGGCGTTATACGACCTACACGCAACGTGACAGACGACGAGGCTGGAAACACGAGCGGTCGAAAGGAGAGGCTTCGCGGACATATGGGCACCAAGACCACAGCGCTCAGTGAAGGGTGTACGATAGGCCCGCCTGCAGAGAGAGAATAGGCCGTCGAGCCTGTGGGTGTGGAAACGATCATGCCATCAGACTTTTTTTGCCAGCATCAGTATCAAGCCAAGAATCATAGTAGCTGACCTGACGTACCACGGCCTCCGTCAGATGCTGGCCGTCCACAAAGATGTCGATCGTGTTCAGGTGGGGGCTGGAGCCACGGTGCAGCGCAATCTCGTTCATGACCTGCCATTCTGATGGACGGATGTGGCCAACGTTTGTCGCTAGCAAACAGGTGTCCGTACACACGCACCATCGTCATCCATCTTGCTATCGTCTTTGTCATAGAACGTGCATGATAGACGCATTCGGTTCAGCAACGTTGCCTTGCCATGAAATACAGCCTCGAGGCCCTTTGCAAAATCATCTATATCTATTTGCCAGAAAGACATCCACTTAGCCTGTGCGTGTTCGGAACGTGGGCCGGAGACTCACGGAAGGGTAACAAGAACCCTAATGTGCCCATGGAGAAGCTCAGCACTGGCGGGACAGCTCCGAGACTGAATAGCGATGCAGCATGCAAGATCGTCCCGTCTCCTCCGAGCGTGACGACTAAGTCGATCTTCTCCGACGATGGTCCGGGCCGCCATACCTGTACGTCTTCAGGCTTGTCAGGTCGGTCCTCTGCGAATACCTTGACACCCGGGTACGTTTTATTCACATGTCTGGTCGAGGCGATGAGTCTAGGGATAGATGAAAGGTCGAGAAGACGAACTGGAGGAGCTCGTTGATCGCCTGTGCGACGGGGTCGGTCCGAAGCTTGTTCACGATGAGGATAGATCGTGGAGGGTCGTTCTGTAGGCTATGATTTCAACTGAGCAAGGAATGAGAGCTCGGGAAACATGACGAACGCTTGGGGTGTCTGTGCAGAGACTGAGGATATGGCTCTCTTTCGGGTCGTCGAGACTGCGGCGCGTAGGTTGAAGCGACCGACGAAAGGTCGCGCGCAGGGTGTGGGTGCATGTCGGAATCCTTGTGAAAACGAACTGTGGAGGACTCGTCGGGCTCGGGAGAGGGCGCTCATGAGGGACGATTGTCTAGCTGTGACGAGCTTGCCAAAGATGGACTTGCTGACTCGTCGTCCAGTGCTCACGCGTTCACGGGTCGAGGGTCGAATTCTCACCAACGTGCACGATCATCAGCGGGGGCCTGTCGATAAGTATTCTAGTCCATGTGGCTGCCAGGTTGGCCACGGTGACGGCAGTTTTCTTCCAACCAGTGCTTCGAGTCTGATGTTCGCGACAGCAGAATCGAACCGAGAAGGTGTTGCTGATGGCCCATCAGCGGAGCCTCGAGCCCATGGCCATGCTTCTCTCATCTGCGGGCAAAGTCAATTCAACTTCTTTTTTTTCAAACGTCTGAAGTCCTTGCGACGGGGGTATTCCTTTTCGGATGCTGTCGGGTGCAGATTGCGCTGAGTATACCGTGACTCGTGCCCACCATGCAGCCTGAGGGCCTTTATCTCTACCCTTTAGCCCAGGAGACTACTGTCAAATTTTTGGCAGAGCATGCAAAAGTGAACTACGAATTGATGATGTCTTCTTTTTACTTAACTACTTAACGGAAGGACTCGGGAGAGACCCATCACCAAGCCATGCGAACACATCGTCCATCAAAACTTAGAGGGCATGATGGCCGAGCGGTCTAAGGCGCTGGAATCAGGCACCCACATCCAGTCCGAAAGGGCGGGAGTTCGAATCTCCCTCATGTCAAATGTTTTGCTACAAGCATCGTTTTTGCAAACGATTTCTAGTTTGCAATCTAAGCCAATATGTCTAAACCTACAATATGTGAGGGAATGCATTAGGGTATGATGTTACTTATATGTCTGACTTGGCGGTGGTCCAGTAATCATCTCCCATGCCTTTTTACAAAGCCGCCGTCCGAGGATGAAGGGTTCTGCTGATCGCCCCTTCTCCAACACCCGACGTGCAAACTCTCGTTGTGACCCTGACTCGAAACTTCGTCGAAAAACATCCAAGACTCTAGCGGTCGGCGCGAGGAGCCTGCGCAGCGGATCGAAGAGCGGGCGGAGCGACGAGGGAATCTGCCTGAGAGCTGAACTCTGCCTATAGCCCCGTCAACAATCGGCACCAATGTCTGAGGCACAACGCACGCACCAGTGATGATGTAGGCAGTCTGGGTGCAGTACGGAGCTCAGCGTGCCATCCAACTCGACTCTGATTCGTCCTTGAAGCTGTTCCATCCAGATTTGCTCGTTCTGCTCGTCTTTCTCCTTATCTCGATTATCTTGGAGATACCTATCCTGATACTTGAGGCTTTGCGACATGAGGAGGAGCTTCTCGACTGCGTGCTTGTTGGAGGTGGTCGTCCAGAGATACCACCCCTGCTCCCAATACCGCGTCTCGTCTTCATCGGGCTTCGTGGCTGCCTCGGATTCATCAGGATAGCGCTCCCGCGTAGGCTGTCCTTCGGGTGGAAGAGGAATATTGCTGGTTTGCTGCGTCCGCCATCCCCTTCCGAGTAGGTAGTCTGTCACCTCGTGCGGATAGACTTTGCGAAGACATATGCTATATGTTTTGGGCTCATGTTTCTGGGCTCTTCCGCGGGCGGTCTGAAAAGAGTACGTGAGACACATTTCGTCCATCTTGTCGGGCACATTCCCTGCATCGCGCAAACCAAGTTAGCAGCGCTGGTAGTCGAGCTGGTACCGAGAATGACGCACCAGGTTGTGGTCGACTTATCGATATGAGTGGAGTGTGTACGAAGCTGACCCTCGCGGTGACCTTTTCACCCCCGCCTGGAGGATTCATCGTCGGGCACAAGTCTAGAGGATGGCCTAAGTGTCGACTTGGTGCATCGGTAATGAAGCCGGCATTCGGCCCACTTTGAATCGGAGCTCGAATTATGTCATCATATATATGGGTTTCCTGATTTTTCGATTTTTAACTCGCCCGCGTCGTACCAAGTAT
>QFES01007968.1:0-10166 GCA_003316375.1 Tylopilus plumbeoviolaceoides
GATCTGAGTGATGAGTGACTCATTATCAACAAATATGCTACAGAACATTAGCTATTGTACAGTATGCCTTTGCGCTGTGACACTGTGTCGCTTGGTGACTGTGGTAACATTGTGACACCGTGGAAACACTTCACGCTGTCACACCGTGTCACTGTGTCACTGTGGTGATAATGTGACACACTGTGACAGTGTTGTACAAGGGGGGAACTTTCTGTGGTGCTGTGACAAACTGTGACCACTGTGATGGGCTGTACAGTGCTGCACATTAACATAGTGGTTTGCTGATGTTTGTCGCGTATGGTAGCCAGAAGTACCCTAGAGAATGTGTCAGATACGATAGGATGACACTTAGCCACGCTTCGCACTTTTCAGGATAATCCGCAGAGTAGGTGAAGATTCGGGGATACATGCGCCTCTTGATGCCATCGAAGCATTCGATAATTATGCCGTTGTGGTATGCCTCAATGAAGTCATCGTCCAAAAGAATTCTCCACACTGCATGCATGAGCTCCCGTTTGCAATGCGTAAGAAGGTCTGTATTGTTCTTGCGGTTCGTGATATTCGAAAGAAACCTGTGAATAGAATTTGGAAGCTAATACCCCTGTGAGCAGCCATGAATCTCCAGTATCAAGGGATCATACACTCACCGATGGAATGAATGCGATAGGATGACAGACTTGCGTGTCGGCTGTTTGACGCGCATATTTGGATAAATTCCCGAAAAACAGGTAGACCGGCCATGCAGATGCATGGCTGAACTGCGCAAGTTGTGTCGAGTCTGACCACAGCATGACTCCGGCGATGACCCTTTCCAGCATGCAACCGTCCATACGTCTTTGCTTCTGGATTTCGTCCTGGGCTTCATTCCAAGCATTTGTCGTGTATAGTTCGTCGTGCACAGCCTGCTCTTCACCCGTGAGCGGTGACCGCCATATCTGTCGTAATGTCATTATGTTATCTCTAAATGATAACATCGTTTGCTTACCTTTCTAAAAGGCATTAGATGGAACTGTTTGGCCAAGGGGTCAACAAAGACGGCCCGTATGACCTCCAGGATTGGCCGATAACTGAAACCCTTGATGGTGAAGCTCTGTCCATTCCCTACGGTGCTTTTCTCCCTGGTGGGTATGACGATATCCACACTTGATCGTTTCCAGTTGTCCCTGACAAAAGGGTGATCTTCTGGAAGTCGTTTCTGGGCTGCATCAAACTGGGCAGTAGCCGTCTGAGCATCGAACCTGGTGAGTTCCTCATGGGTAAAGTCGGGGGCTTGAATGACATCGGTGACGAGTCGCGTCACTTCTGTGGCAGACTTTTGTCGGCTGCTGGTCAGCACCCATGTCATCAACCGCCATATCGTCATGTTAGCCCATGGCCAAGGTGGTGGACGATCTGCAGGAGGGGCGGCCGGAGGAGGCTGAGATGCTAAATCGCCATGAGAGACAAAGCGGTCAGGGTCGTGCATTGGTCGATGCCGGTATTCACGTGCGATGCCAAATGAGTTCAGTTCTGTCCGGAAAGAATCGAAGACGTGGAGAAATACCCGCCAGACCGTCGATGCTGTGGTCGGAGGAGTACTGGTCGATACAGGGGGCTCAGGTAATTGGTCTCGGAATCTCTTCGGCAGCCTGTGGGTGCGAGGTCCGAGCAGGTTATCCCCAGGAACTGGCTGGAGTTGGGATTCCATTGGTGGTTCAGAGGGAGGACGATGTAGCTGCCCCACATGAGAGGTTTCGTATCGGGAGCATGGGTCACGTCGGTCCGAGTTCTGGGTTGTCTTCTGTCCTTGGTGTTAAGGAAAGCCTAAGAAACATGTTGAAAGTCACACACCTGACTCGCAGGGTCCGTGCTGGCTTGAGCAGATAGATCCTGATTGTGACGGGAGTGTGGGATTAGCTGGACGGGGTTTCCAACCTGCGACGGAGAGGTTGGTGTCAAAGAGGGATAACAAAGGGACTGCGAACTCACCTCACTGGAAGACCATGTGCGCTTTTCAGGTACACACAAAGTAGTGCTCATTCTGGCGAGCGTCCGCGCATGCGTGATTTGATACGTCAGGCATGACAAGCGGTGTTGATTGAGTCCGCGCTGAGAAGAGAATGTGCGGGGGCAATCCTCTCCACACTTGTACATGATAGTCAGTAAAAGCAGAGCACCAGCGAAAAAAGCGAGAAAGCAAGGGGAAATGATCACGCAGCTTCGCATCGTCTGCGCATGTGGTAAGTTGAAATCGTGGCTCTGGAAAAGAGACTGCTGTGGAGAAAAATGCTACAATGGCGCCTCATGGATTACACGCGTCTTCTGACATGCTCGTCGCTTGCCTTGCCGGCCCCAAATCTGCAACAAGGCGACTGTGTGCCGACGTGGGAAAATGCGGGTGGGGAAACGTACCCTTGAAGTCAGGTGGGATATGGGCTGGCATGGCTCCTGAAATCATAGATTAGTGGACCGTCGACCGATGAGAGAATGTAGGGTGGGTCTGACATAAACAAATAGAAGTCAAGAATAAGGGATCCGCTCGCTGTAAGAAAGATAGTCAGTGTGGGATGCGAGTATAACTCGTCCCAGGGGTTCTGAAGAGGATAGAAGAGAGAGGGTTTGCTTCCAAACCTATCTCGAGCGCGTGCAAGAGAATCCGGAGCGCGGGAAACACGGAAACGGAAGTCCGGACACGGACACGGAAACCCGGAAACGGATCCGGAAACGGATGGGGAAGACGAAGGAAAAGGGGAAGGGAAACGACTCGGAGACGAACCTGCACACGGGCAGGTGACCTTCAGACTGCAAGAAGATGGTCTATTCCTAGCTAGACAGGCTCTTAAGTAGGATGTAGCTATTGGAAATGCTACCTGAAAACTTCCAGGGACCCTGTCATCCCTGTCAGACGCGAAGGAAAATAAAGAGGGCTGCCTCTATGGTACGGCAGTGACAGCGGCAAAGGCCTAGAGCCCCGGCGCGCGATGTCCGAAGTGATATGAACAACGGTAGGAAGTCTGGACGACCCGGACGCGGAATAACGGACCGGAAATGGAACGGATACGAACGGATTGGACGGATTGGACACGGAATGACACGGATCGATGTGGGACTGCGACCCGGAAAGCTGTGAAAGTGGGGTTTACAACCGTAGCGAGTTACGAACTCCTACATCGCGAGGGCGGGGAACATTGGTATATGGTGTGGCAGGAACTGATGAAAAGGTAGGATTAGTCGACTGTCGAAAGGGGGTCAGGAGGATATAACTGGGATACAATCTCGTCTGATTGTAGAAACGGGAACGAGGCCGGGCAGAGTAGATGTCTCGAAGTTTTGCTCGCGCCGGAAGTACATGTTACAGAAGTCCAAACTGTAACATTGCGCAATTAGTGATCGTTAAGTACATCACGATTCAAAGAGCAGGGAAACATCGGTGTCTGGGGGTGAAGGACGTGAAGGAAGGAGAAGGAAAGCATGACAATCAAAAACAGTCGGGGGGGAATTGGTGAGGTACGAGGGGAACACGGCCAAAGTGCTTGTAGAAAGTCTCGACATAAAACATAGATACCCGCGACGCCTGTTCAAACTCCCACATCTGTCGTTTATTCCCAGCCAAACCCAAAGGAGGAAGTTCGTTGAGCGACGAGGGAGCATCGGGCCAGCCTGAGAGGAGAAAACACAAGCGGTGAAGCGTATCACTGTTGTCTGTCAGGCGGTCCGTTAACCCTGACATCAGCAAATTCAAAGTCTTATGTGCAGTGCTGTGCAAGGTGTCACAAGTGTTACACTGTCACAGTAGGGTCCCCCCCTGTGCAACTGACTCACAGGCCCTGCTGGTTATGTACAGGTCCGTCACAGTGGACACAGCCACCACAGCGCTACAGCGCTAAGTCCCACGACAGCACTCCCAGCACATCACAGTGCCTCCAGTGCTACAGCTTTGCCATTTTCGCTCAGACAAATAAAATGATAAAAATATTATTTTCTCGTAGCTAAAGAACAGTGTAGTCTACATGTGCCATACCTATCCTCGTTGTCCTCATTGCTGGCTGGGTGTACATGTCGCTGCTGGCTAGGCCGTATGGTACGCACACGCATTGTCGTCGTCGTCGTCTTCGCTGCATGGGCTCAGGCTGCATGGTACACATACGCGCCGTCCTCATCGCTGGATGGTCGCGCACGCGCCCTCGTCCTCGTCATTGCCTGGATGGGCCGTCCTCATCATGTGGGGTGGGTGCTCACGCACTGTCCTCGTCGTCCTCGTCTTCATCGCGAGGTGCTCAGGGCTGGTGGCTCGCGCTACGTCCCGTCCTCATTGCGGGGCACTCGGGGCTGGTGGTACGACCTCGCACTGTCGTCGTCGTCGTCGTCATCGCGTGGGTCGGGTGGCACGCTGTATGCGTCGCCACGCGCCATGCGTCGTCGCCGTCGTCGTCGCATGGGACGGGTGGCACGCATATGCGCTGTCCTTGTCGTCGCTGGCAGGGCTGTGGGTGCGTATACGCGTTGTCGTCGTCCTCGTCGTCCTTGTCGTTGCTGGCAGGGCCGTGGGCGGGTACACGCGTGGTCGTTCGTCCTGGTCGCTGGGTGGTGCCACACCGTACGTGCCGTCGTCGTCGTCGTCATCGTCGCATAGGACGTGTGGCACACATACGCGCCGTCCTCGTCGTCCTTGTCGCAGGCAGGGCCGTGGGCGCATGTACGCGGTGTCGTCGTCCTTGCCGTCCTCGCTGGGTGGCGTGTGTACACACGTTCGCGCCGTCGTCCTCATCCTTGTCGCATGACACGCGTGGCACGCATACGCGCTGTCCTCGTCGCCCTTGTCGTCGCTGGCAAGGCCGTGGGCGCATGCACGCGTCATCGTTTGTCCTGGTCGCTGGGTGGTGCCACGCCGTACGTGCCGTCGTCGTCGTCGCATAGGATGTGGGCACGCGTACGCGCCATCCTCGTCGTCCTTGTCGTCGCAGGCAGGGCCGTGGGCGCGTGTACGCGGTGTCATCGTCGTCCTTGTCGTCCTCGTTGGGTGGCGCGCGTACACACTGGCACGTAATCCTCTGATTGTTCGGAGGCGGGTAGAGGGCGGTCTGTCGTGGTCGTAGGCGCCGAAGCTGCACGCTTCGTAGGCGGGCGCTTCGAAGGTTTTACAGGTTTTCGTGAGGGAACAGGCTTCGACCGCTGGTCCAGGGAAGGCCAATAAAGTCTGCAAACTCGATTACCGGAAGCTCGGCTGGGCCATGGGTAGTTTCCTCGGCGACCATCTCGGACCAATTCCCAGTGTCGCGGAAAAACGGAGCGCGCCCACTATCAGCGCTTTGGGTCGGCTTGGATGCAGATATGCTGAGAGTTGGCACATCCGCGGAGCTCTGCGTCGTGTTAGGAGTGAGTATAGTAGCCAAGAGGATGTCCTCGGAGACGGGCTCTGTGTCGGAATCGGTGGACGAGTCAGCAGAGGACTGGTTGCCGTCGTCATCGGACTCAGAGTCTGTGCCGACCTCGCGCTCAATCTCTTCGTCGCTCCCGAATTCGTTCCTGCCCCTACCCCTACGTTTGACGGTGCGAGTTTTCCTGGATGGTGGCGGAGGGTGCGATATCGTCTCAGCACGGCGTGTAACTGGATGAGAGGAAGAGTGGCGAGAGGTAGCTGTAGGCATGGCAAGACCTAGTAAGAAGCAAAGGTCAGCATGGAGGACGGTGACAAAGAGAGACTGCGCATCCTCATCCTCGTCGCACGACACGCGTGGCACGCGTACGCGCCGTCCTCGTCGTCGTCCTCGTCGTCGTCCCTGTCGTCCTCACCCTCGTCACGCGCCGTCCTAGTCGTCCTTGTCGTCACTGGCAAGGCCGTGGGCACATGCACGCATCGTCGTTCGCCCGGGTCGCTGGGTGGTGCCACGCCATACGTGCCAATGTAGTCGTCGTCGTCGCATGGGTCGGGTGGCACGCCGTATGCGTCGTCGCGCACCATGCGTCGTCGTCGTCGTCGCATGGGACGTGTGGCACGCGTACGCACCGTCCTCGTCCTCATCGCATGGGTCGGGTGGCACGAATAGCGCCGTCCTCGTCCTCGTCGCATGGGTCGGGTGGCACGCATAGCGCCGTCCTCGTCCTCGTCACTGCCAAGATCGTGGCGTGCACGCGTCGTCGTCGTCGTCGTCGTCGTCGCATGGATCGGATGACACACCGTATGCATTGTCGCCATTGTCGCATGGGGAGTGTACGCGCCGTCCTTGTCGTCGCTGGCAGGGCCGTCAGCGTGCGTCCTTGTCGTCCTCGTCGCTGGGTGGTGTCACGCCATACGCGCTCCTATGGGTTGGGTGGCACGCCGTATGCGTCGTCGGGCGCCACGTGTCGTCGTCGTTGTCTTCCATGCTGGCTGGGAGGGCGAGGACATGTCGGTGTCGGAGTGCTGTTGTCGTTGTGAAGGGATAGTGTACTTAGATGATGCTGGCCAACCAATGTCACGTGATCGTTTCACGCGCGAGAAATCAACAAGTCCTTTGGCATTAGGAAAATGTAAACTACACTTCACTACGAAATAACTCTAATACACTGTACTCCTGTAGCCGCCGCAGCGCTGTCACACTGTGGCTCGTGTAATTGAGCCGCGTCTGTGACGTGCTGTGACAGCTGTGTACCTGTGGCGCTGGTTGCTGTGACACTGTAATGATGCTGTAATGGTGCTGTGACTGTGTGATGCCTGTGTGACTTGCCAATGTAGTAATGTGTCATGTTGTAATAATGCTATAACAGGTCAAGTGGCTGTGAGTTCCTGTGACTAAATCAGTGATTTGCTGATGACGGAATAGTCCTTGACCGGTAACTGCTCGAAATAGGTTTACGGATACTCGGCAGTATCTCTTGGGCGGTTCCTCGGTCAGTCCACGCATTTAAATCTGAAGGCGGTAGGTGCTATCCTTCCCACCCTTGCTAGCATGTCCTCGCAATCTCAGATGCTACTAGATCGACAAGTTCGCTTGCTCCACGCATCGCAGATTGCAATAGGTCATCATGCAACTTCCCAGTGAGCGTGTCTCTCACTGGACTCGGGCAGGAAACTCACAGTACCATTCGTTCTCCAGCACCTGGCGTCAACGAGGTAGAGCCATCAGGAGACTGGTGACCCTCACCGATAATATCCAGGATCTTATTGACGAGGCAGACCGACGAGGTGCCATGGAAAGGCCGGAGAAAAACCATTCAACTGAGTAAGTCACCTAGGCTCATGCACAACTCAGACGTCATTCGTAAAATCTTCAGGCAAGACAAGGTATTCAAGTCCTACGAACATTTGATCACTGCTCTGCCTGAGTTTGGGGAATGGCTCACAGACCCAGGTAATGCCGGTGTGCTTGACAATGTGATCAAGCAGGCAAGTATTTTATCGAGTGATCATCGAGTAGCTAATCATGGTTTTAAAGCTCACGGATGGAGCAGATTCTGCCCGAGCGGATGATGCTTCCATCCTCAAAACTACGATAGTGAACTGGTTAACCGAAGTCGAGGTCGCGAATCATCATCTATCCCCTTACGACAAATCGGGCCGTGGCTTTCATAGTGACAGCACAGGAAGACTCCTCTGTCCTGCGGAGTATGATTGGGAGAATGCAGAGTGCGTGCCTTCAAATGTCCATTTGATTTTCTAAGCACCCTTGGACAGACATCGGGACAAAATTCGGAATTGGCATCCCAAATTTCTTGTCACGGCCAACTCTTGGCCACGCTTCATCTACGAGGAAGGAAGATACGATCCGAAGAATCCTGCCATGGGGCTATTCAAAGGATCTGTTTTACTTCGCGTAAGTCTTTTTTTCTTGCATGCTTGTGCTTGTGCAGTTGACTTAGTGTGCTATTAGGCCTTCAAACTCATATTTACATCACCCAGTTCGGCTGACGAAGAAGAAAACCCCAACCCTGATCTGGTGCTCTCCCGTAAGCGTCGCCGCGGGGAAAGACGCACTCGCAAGCATGTGGCTAGCTTGATTAAAATGAAGAAAGTAGAACCGAGGGCTATCGCGTATACTGCAGTGCAGGTGAGTGTGCGACTAATACTGTGCATTATACATCTCAATAAAGAAGTTAGGTTCGATTCGCACTTTCTAGTTGTGGCTCTTGGAGGGTCGTGGATGGCATCTTCAACCACAGCCAGTTCTATGACTCTATTGTAGACTGGTTCGAAGACACCAGGGATGCCGAGGAGAAAGCCTTCATAGATGACCTCCTTCTGTGGTGGAACCAGTAAGCTGTTCCCTGTCTCTGGCAATACACACACTCACATGGGGAACAGAAAAATTTTCGGACGGGAGGGGGTCTTAGTCTATGCTCCCCAGGTCGTTGAAAACATGTCGGTGACGGCCTCCTTTAAAAGGCGCCGCACTGATGGTCCGAGTAATATACAAGACTAGTAACTTATGTAAATGGGTTAATTGATGATCTTCCTTGTGCATTGAGTGGGCTATAGAGACTTCGGATCTCAGGAGTGTGCAAACGCCGGATGGTGAAACCCATCCTTGCATACAAGTAGGTACATTGTCATAATGGTATTTGTGTCTAAGATTGTCCCCCCAGCAAGTGAAGTGAGTTTGGTCTCACATCGAAGCATTTCAACTATATTAACCAAATGCGCTCTACTGCACGATGAGTCCATGCCTTGCATTAGTTGGTAATGATGTGCTATAAGAGAAAACTGCTTTCATTCTGTATATTGAATTCCAATGCAACAAATATTGGCTACTATATTACCGTGCATATGTCTGGTACAACAAAATCTGCACTTACAATCACTTACAGTTAAAGTAAGTGTCAGTGATCTCCATCAGGGTGAGAGAGGTGGCATAAATGGAGAAGAGCATCACTCACGATACAAATGACCTACCAGACCTACCCTTATAAGGGCATCACGATCAACTAGACGGATTGTATATGTTAGATACCTTAGAAGTGTGTTGGTGATCCCCACCGGGCTGAGAAAGGTGGCACAAGTAGAGAAGAGCATCACTCCTGACACACTGCCAGTGGCATGTCCACGATATAAATGGCCCACAGGACCTACCCTTATAAGAGTATTATAATCAACTGGACGGATTATATAAGTTAGATACCTTAGAAGGGGTTTACCGTAACTTTGTACTTTACCTGATACACTATGCAGCAAAACAATGGGTAGAGGGTAACTTCAAAACTAAAATGGACAACAAAGAAGCCATCACAATCCTCGTCTGGCGTTTTCTCGCCCGCGCTTCTCTGCAGAGATGGACCTACCCTCCGCAATAAACTACAGGATGCTCACCGTCAGGTCATGTTGGCCAACCACCCCGATCGATGCGGTTCTCCTTTAGAATTATTTACATAAAAGGATTTGCTGGAAAAGACTGACGGGAAACGATGACGCTTGCATTACATTCTTCTTTATGGTGAGTGGTTGGGACTCTTCGTTGGTTTCGGCCTCACTCAGTTGCTCAGAGTTTGCAGTACTAGTCATGTATCATACCGCGTAAGTTGTCACCGACTACCACATTATAATAGCTACCCTCATGCCAATCTCTCTGGCTTCTTCGTTGTCAGTTCCCCTTTCCAATCATGATGAGCGCTGAACATACACTCCCACTACTCTCATCCACATAAGCCTCATTCACTTCATCAGCTGTCATCATTGACCCGACCCCTGCACGATGAGTACAGTAGACGTTGACCCTTCGCTGTTGGGAACAAAGGGCCAGTAAGCCATATCGCTTGGCTGATCCCGATATTATAACAGCTGGGATGAACCCTATTCCCTCCGCAGCCTCTGCTCCTTACCGTGGAAGAAGGGCACAGCAAGTACTGGATTCAGAGACGAGCCACCCGAATACAGATCCCCTCGGTGGCAAAGGACCCACTCGAGACGTTGTCGAGGTTGCCGTAGAGCCGTTTCGTAGGCCCACTTGACGTACAAGACATCAAACAAGTGACACAGTTCGGGAGCTTTTTGACGGCCGCCTGGCACGGCTTGCCGCTATTTATTTTGGTTGATGGACATTGTCGCTGTCACAGTTGTTGAGCCGTGACGTTAACGTTGAGTGCCAGACGCACTGTTCCCACGATTAGTAGGTCAAGGGAACTGGAATTAGGCACGAAGCCTTGCCAAACTAAGCATCAAGAAACCTATGTACCGTAGACTTGCTGTAGATTCTACCGGACGATCAAACTTTGCC
>QFES01007970.1:0-10085 GCA_003316375.1 Tylopilus plumbeoviolaceoides
TGTAATAGAGCGGCTTCCTCTCAACAGGTGATTTCTTCACCACGAGCGCGCGCGTTTCCTTGGGTAGTCGGACGGTCATATCGTCAGTGGTGACTTGTGTGTGAACGTTGTGAACTTGGAATCATCATCGGGCCGACTGCTGCATCACGGTGAGGTCCGCCTGAGCGAGTCGAACGCAAACACCGTCATGAACACTTGAATGTCCTAGGGACATAAAAAACCGCTAGTCTTTATTCGAAGACGGCGTGGGCACCACAAATACGCCTATAGACCCACGTCGGGAAAGCCACGCCTGCAGAAGTGCAAAATGATGCCCTGCTTCATGTACGGTGGTAGTATGCCATAGTCCAACCACATCCCATCAAGGTCATACCATCGACCACCATCGACGGCGTCAACCTCTCGCGCTTCGACCGCAACTTGATCTGCTCGGTCGTACCCGCGTACGACGAGACTCGCCGATCGTATCCGCAGAGCCAGGGAACACGAGCGACATGGTCTGCACCCGAACGTGGCTCTAAACGCAGCGTCACCTGAAACGAGTCTAGAGCTAGACTTTTGGTAGTTCTGGGGTGCGTAGTAGGTGGCGAAGGCTCAGGTTTCTGGGTTGAACGCCATCTGAGCCTCCATGTTCACCAGTAGTCGGCCCCGTCGCAAGGTCCCTATTTGCATGGGATGTTTCTAGCACCTCTGCTGTCTTAGTACGTCGGGTATGCTAGTCAATTTATATACGACCTTCCTTACATCTTCTTCATTGATAGCACAATCAATGGCCATGTGAAAATAGTAACCAGAGATAGACGGATATAGAATCTAGAATCGTTAGGCACCGAGGTGTATGTACAGAATCCGCTGATCAAAAGGTATATCCACTATTTTCATCGTCTTGTTCAGGGCGTACGCCGCCCGGGTATGATCCAATCGACCAGGCTGGTCCACCATGAACCCGTAAAACGTCGACGTGATCTTGTTCGTCTCGCCGTCATCCACGGCCCACATTGTCCCGATAACAGATCGGAAACCGATGAATTGCATCGCTGATGCGAGATGGATCACCTCGTCCGGGCTTTCTTTGTCTCCGACGGTCGTATGACACGCAGAGAGGTACGCGAATTCCGGATTCTTGAGTTTGCATCCGATGATCCGTTGAATCGTAAAGCGTCCTTCGTGTAAGGCGAATGCGGATTCGAAGGGTTGGGTCGGATTCGGGAGACCATGACAGGCAAGGTGGACCCATTCGTTCCTGCCGAACTCTTCAACAACCCTGGCAATGCAGGATTCCTCGCCGTCCATCCGGGTAAAAGTGGCAAAGCCAGAGACGCGCCGACCGATGTTAGCTAGCTCCACGCCGACAGAAGGTAATTCGTTTTCCCCCACCGCTTTCGCTTGACCGATAGCGATAAAACGTTTCTCTTGCGGTGTAGAAGTATATGTATCGCATCGTCTTGCACGAATGAGGGTAGTCAGGGTCGGGGTATAAGACGAGATGTACAAGTCAGGAAGATTCCGTTGGCCCTTCCTATAGGGACCTGCAGCGTGCAAGGGGAAGGTGGTGAAATCGGCGGTAGGACACCACCAGATACGAGATCTAAATGGAACGATCTTCCGCAGGGAATTAACGATGGGGGAAGTGATCTGATTCCAGACTTTCCGTAGGAAATGTGCAAGCTCCCTCGTCATGTCCGCCCGTTTGGCGCGCACAGTCAAGGTATGAAGCTCAATTGATAGGTCTCGAACACTTTCTTGAGTGATCTGTAAGGGAATATGCACAGGATCTCGATCATGGAAGACGATGAGCGCATCACAAGAGTACTCGCTCGCATTCAGGATAATGACAGGACCCCCGCTGGCTGCACACTGGAGGTCTGAAAAAAGGGGAGGAAGAAGAAAGCGGTAGAGACTGGGCAGCTTCCGAATGTTAGCCACAACTTCCTGCATTTTGATGTTGAGACTCCACAGTCGTTCATGTTGATCCGCACCGGGTGCATTCACGGCATCGAGAATACGCAGAGCCAGCTGCGAGAATTCGTCTGCCAGTGTCTTTCCTGCAGGCCCGGATTCTACGACATCCTGTAGCGGGGAATGGAGGCGAGTAAGCTGGTTCCAAAACACCCCCCTGCCTTGCTCGACAAGCTCGACTGCACGTGCAGGAGCATAGCTACGAAGACATGCTGAGAACGCGTCTACCGCAAGTGACGAAGTGAGCTTCTTCAGAATGACATGATGTTGAGGCGATGACGGTAGGGTGGCAAGATGTTGAATAAGTATTTGAAGGGCTGTTTCGTGTGCGAGGAGCAGGGTAGGATGCTGGAAAGTTTCGGCTGCGCAGATCCATGCCCTGACGGCAGAAATGTCTGTGGACGATACAAATTGGCTGATATGGGCCAATTGAACATAGAGGCTGAATAGTTCCTCCTTATCATGCAGGTTTTTTGATGATGTAAAGCGAGCTAGGAGATCACGAGCAAGGCAGTGTAAGCAACGTGATCGTTCAGGATGTCGTTGGAAGCAAAGGTCCAGTGCTTCTCGGTTGAGGATAATGGCCTCATTGAGGTCTTGCATGACCCCACCGTCTCTGTACCGAGTGGAAAGGTCATTTGCAAGGTTATTCAAGGTGTAGAAGCGATTTGGGTGGCCCTCTGGCCGAAGGCCAAGTGCTTCTCGGTCAAGGACAATGGCCTCGTCGAGGTCTTCTATGCCACCAAGGTGCTCATACCGAGTGTGGAGATCGGCTGCAAGGTTGTTCAAGGAGACGCAGCGATTAGGGTGTCCCTGTGGGCGATGGCCGAGTGCTTCTCGGTCAAGTACAGTAGCCTCGTCAAGGTCTTCCATGGCTCCGAGCTGCCCGTAACGAGCTCGGAGATTGGTAGCGAGGCCGTTCAAGGAGATACAGCGATTAGGGTGTCCTTCTGGCTGAAGGCTAAGTGCTTCTCTGTCAAGGAGAATGGCCTCGTCGAGGTCTTGGATGGCCCCGAGCTGCTGGTACCGTGTGCGAAGATCAACCGCAAGGTTGTTCAAAGAGCTGGATCGACTGGGGCGTCCTTCTGGTCGAAGGCTAAGTGCTTCCCGGTCGAGGACAATGGCCTCGTCAAGATCTTGCAAGGCCCCAAGCTGCTTGTACCGAGTGCGGAGATCAACTGCTAGGTTGTTCAAAGAGATGCAGCGATTAGTGTGTCCCTTTGGGCGATGGCCGAGAGCTTCTTGGTCAAGGACAATAGCTTCGTCGAGGTCTTCCGTGACCCCAAGATGTTCGTACCGAGTGTGGAGATCAGCTGCAAGATTGTTCAGCGAGATGCAGCGATTTGGGTGTCCCTTTGGGCGATGGCTGAGTGCTTCTCGATCGAGCACAATAGCCTCGTCTAAGTCTCTCATATCCCCAAGCCCCTCGTACCGAGCGCGGAGATTGGCTGCAAGGTTGTTCAGGGAGATGCTGCGATTGGGGTGTCCTTCTGGCCGAAGGCTAAGCGCTTCTTGGCCGAGGACAATGGCCTCGTTGAGGTCTTGCATGACCCCAAGTTGCTTATATCGAGTGAAAAGATCGTTTGCAAGGTTGATCAAGGAATGGGAACGGTTGGGGTATCCTTCTGGCCGGAGGGTAAGCGCTTCTCGGTCGAGGACAATGGCCTCGTCAAGGTCTTCCATGACGCCAAGGTGTTCGTACCGAGTATGTAGATCGGCTGCAAGGTTGTTCAAGGAGATGCAGCGTTCAGGGTGTCCATTTGGGCGATAGCTGAGCGCTTTTCGGTTGAGCACAATGGCCACGTCGAGGTCTTCCACAGACCCGAGCTGCCCGTACCGAACAAGACTGGCTGCATGGTGGTTTAAGGAGGTGCAGTGATCAAGGCATTCTTCTGGCCAGAGTTTAAGAGCTTCTTGGCCAAGGACAATTGCCTCGTCGAGGTCTTGCATGGCTCCATGCTGCTCGTAACGAGTGTAGAGATCAGCTGCCAGGTTGCTCAGGGTGATCGGGCGATTGGCGTGCCCACGCGGCAGAAGGGTGAGTGCTTCTCGGTAGAGGATAACTGCCTCGCCGAGGTCATGAGTGGTCCTGAGCTGCCTGTGTCGAGTGGAAAGAGATGATGCTAGGTTGTGTAGAGATATGGGACGTTTGGGGTGACTGAGTGGACAAAGGCTGAGCGCTTCTCTGGAAAGGACAATCGCCTCATCGAGATCCCGCGTTTTTCCAAGCTGCCTGGAACGGCTACTGAGATGACTCGCAAGGTACGTCAACGCATCAAGTCGTTTGTGGTGGGGTGGTAGACAGAGCTTCAGCGCTTCGCGATCAAGCTCGATTACCTTGTCAACGAAAGTGGTTCCCTCTCCTCGCTCAAATTTAGCGAAGAGTTCCCGTGCCCGTGAGTGCAATTTTTCAACTGATAGGCTGGTAACTTTGCCATTCCGCAGGTAGACAGAAAGACGCGGTACCTTGGGAATCCATTCTGGCTGGTTGGACTAGTTGCAGCACGTTGGTTGCGAGAACATTATCCTGTGCGTCAGGGCGCGACCGAAAGGGGAATGATGCACAGCTTCAGTCGCCAGGATATTACCGGCGTTCTTAGTTCGCAGTTAGTTCGATTACTGTTTTAAGTACAGCTCAGGCTTTCCACTCACTCGTCACCTTAGAAGGAAAGGGCTAAGCTATGGATGAAGGGGATGGTGCTAGAGGATTCTTGTTGGAAAAGTGTCTCCTGCTTTGAATCCGGACTGAATAATATCTCGTAGTTCGCATTGCTCGGAAAACGGTGTAGTGTCATCGGAGTGGTACGTACGTCATTCCTTACAATGAAATGAGTCATGGACATGTTGGAAGCATCTTTTTATTCCTTCGTCACATCGACAGGAAGCTTGTTGGCTATGGTGGTTTGGCTGCCTGACGAGCAACGCGAGGGGAACATAATGAGTGAAAACTGTCACAAGGATACGTGAGCCGTCAGTGTGCTGCATCATTACCATCCACAGGCAGAGCTTACCCCATCTACAATCAATTGCTTACATCAAAACATCTCCCCTCTTGTTTCACAAGTATCCGCCAAGAAATAGGACGTATGATAACTGAACTCCGAGCGATGGGAAGTCAAATGCCCACGAACAACACGACGAGAAACAGCTAAGCCATCGAGTTCGCCATTTGAAAGTGTTTTGAAGAACTTCGGCAATTAACTTACCTTCTTCGTCAAGTCTTAGGAGTACGAGAAGCGATGTATGAAGGATGGTCCTCATATTGTTCGCTAGACTGAGGAACAATTAGCGGACTCCAGTACTAAAATCTATTGAACCTACTGTATGACCCTGAGAGGCCCAGGTCGACAATGACATAGTCCGCAGACCCGGGCTTGGCGTTGCAATACCCACCCGCGTTCTGGTGCGTCACCCCACTGTCAGGGCTCTCCTAACCCCCATGGACGTGAGGAATACGGTGCAAGAGGGGGTCGTACCAGTGAAGATCCGCAGGTGCGATGTCCGTCCCTGGAACGCTTGTATGTTGGACGACCGTGCTCGAGAGGCCATCTACGCACCTGCACCGCCAGACCCGAACGTCGCTCCAAGCCTCCAACGCAACCTTCTCGGGACGAACCTACAAGTAGGACTACCGTGACGTTCAAGAATCCATGCATCGTGATTCAAGTTTGTGGCTTCAGGGTCTTGCCACAGAGCCAGATTTCACCTAATATTTGGACTTGACTCTTGCAAGGTCCGTATGGAACGTTTCCTTGGGTAGTCTTAAGTTAGACGGTCACCTTCAAGTTGTCAGTGACCGTGACAACTCTTGTGTAAGTGTGACTAGTGAGCCCACACTGCGTCACGTCACATGACAGTGATATCCTTTCACGTGACCAAGGACACGATCGGAAGTGACCCATTTTTCTTTCGTTCTGAGCTACCACCATGACGACAAAAGCCAAGAGCGATGTCAAAGTTTTGAAAGGACAAGAAGGTACGTGACAATCTAGCCGTAATTGTACCATACCTACCCCATTCGCAGCCGAAGATGCCATTTTGCAGTACATGAAAAAGGTGACGCCATGGAATTGCGCGATCGTAAGTGCACTGTTGAACAAATCATAGATGAACAGACCCTTTGGGGCCGTCGACATATCCGCCAACTTGAAAGGTGCAGTCCCCAAGGCAACGACGGCCAAGATCCTTGTGTCGCTGGCCGAAAAGGGCGCGATCGTACAGAAAACATACGGTATATGCGCTCTGAAACGGTATCATTTATTCTTGAACCGCATGTATGCAGGCAAAACAAACTTTTACGTCGCGAATCAAAACGATATCGATACCCTCGATCCAGGCGAACTGACAGCGCTGGAAACAGAGTGTAAAGTGGTGGAAGAAGCGAATAGTGCCGTCGCTGCACAAGTAAAGCATTTACAATCAGGTTTGAAGATACATTCATCTTACTTGTCCTGCCTCACACCCTTCAGAGCTCAACAAACTGAAAAGTACGCCTACGGACGTCGAACTTGAGGCCCAGATTGACGAGGCGAACCGGACAGTAAGACGCATCTACGCGGATCGTCATTGAAATCATCTATGACATTAGATCGCTCACCTGTCGGAGAGGCTCGCTCCGCTCCGTAGTGGCGTGCCTCTTATATCCTCGGACGATCTTGCGCGGCTCGACGGCGAGTGGAACAAATGGCGACCCGAATGGACCCGTCGCAAGAAAATCTTTACTTCGTCAGTCCACATATATTCATCGTTGACACTTCCTCGAGGTGTACATTTACTGCGTTACTTCTAGTTTTTGGCAGCTCGCGATAGACGCTCTACCACCTCAGGATGCCACTGCTCTCGCCGAGGACCTCGGGATCGAATTTGATACGACGGAACATACGACACTCGAACGTGGTCCATTATGCATACTACCAGGACAAAACTCGAAGCCAAACTTGAAGCGCAAGCGGGAATAATTGTGTCTGCCGCACCTCCTTTTCACGTACTGTATTCTATAGTTCTCTGGATGTAATGAAACGCGTCAGTTGTACGAACCAAGTAAGCATGGTGATCTGATGTACGGCGTCGATGTAAGGTAGGATGATATTCTCGAGTCCACCCTCAGCCAACAATCGCTGCGTTCCCATCAATACCCAGCCATCCCCTCCCAAATCCACCTGCGACAGCTCGGAAACCAGAGTCTTTGACCTCTGCAAGGAACATATCATGTTGGTCTGCTAGTCGTTCATTATTCCGCCTGATCTCTTGGATGACGCCATGTTGTCGAATACACAGCGGGCAAGTAGTGTCATTTTCGAATAGACAACTATGTAGAGTGATCCATCAGTACTCTGGCATGCCGCCGAGAAAAAGTAGCACGCACCGCTGGTGATAGCTGTGATTGCACATGAAATGTATGCTCGGAAGATCAAGTTGACCGTTGCATTGCGAGCACCGCGTGACGTGGAACACTCTCGGATGCTCCGCGTCCTCGAGATCCTCGACTTGTTTTAGCTTGGCTCTGGTTTCGGAGCGGTACGACGAGATAAGTTGTTGATCCTGTGGGGCGTGTGTCGTCGTCTCGTTCGACCTTGAGAGTATAGCAAAGAAGAACAAACCGTCGCAATTTCATCCCTGCCTTCCTTGATCCGTCTCATGAGCCAACCTTTAACAAGTCCGACACTTGCCACCCCGTTCCGGCTGAGGACCTGTACGACAGAGAGAGGTGACATTATCTTCTCGCTCTCAATATGTTCCAGGAGAGCCTCGAGATCTGCTTGGTGTGCAGTGAGTAGCGCTGGGGCCGAGGTGAGGAACCGAAGGACGAGTGGATAAAGGTGTGGATTGTCGGGGCCATACTTGCGAAGCGCTAGAACAACCTGAGCCGAAGGTGACGGCTCGGAGAAGCCTGCAACGGACATACTGCCCGACCTGTGCTCTTCCATCCAGAATCGCAACACGTCTTCATACATACCCATTTCTTCCCACAAAAGAATCAGCCCGGGCGTGTACTGGTGACTGGAGCAGAGGACCAGCGCATGGGTGAGATCATACGGAAGGTGGGGGGAACGAAGTAGTCGGAGAGCTTTTTGGTGCTCGCACGGGGCATGCTGGTCCCCCTCTGTGTCTTCATTGAGATACAGTTCCAACAGTGTATTCCACACCGCGGCTTGGTCCCGTTTCTCTGCTTCTTCATCCTCGGCTGCATCGGCTGCGACAGAAATCGACTCTGAACCTCTGGCACTGTCGAGGGCTTGCCCCCAACGCCGTTGCGCGACTGTCTCGAGGAAGGTAGTGAAGCATCCCGGGTGATCCACGAAGTGAGCAAAAAAGAGCGTCGGAGAGGGCCGTCGAAGTGGCGTTTGCGTCTCTGGGCCGCTTGTGAGTCGCATTTGGGGTGCGAGCGATTGAGCGATAGGTCCACCAGCCAATGCGGTCGTCAGATCTTCCTCTCCTTCCTTGGCCTCCACTTTCTTTCCGGCTCCGTCATTCCCCGTGAGGGTTGGAGGAACCGCAGGTGCTCTTGACAGGGCGAGTAACGAAAGGTAGGAAGGCGCGGATGTTCCCTGCGCCGGGGATTGAGGAATTTCTGAGGATGGCAGAGGTCCAGAGATTGTACATAGGTCGATAAGCAATTGCGTTGTCTCGTTTGGGAGGTTATCCAGAAGAGCACGGCAATACCGAGCGAGATTTGATTCCACCTGAGGGATCGGGAATTAACTATCAACTGAAAGAAGGGAAGACGAAACTTACACAGGCTCCGCCGACTTCTCTCAGATAACTGACTGCTGCCCTAAATCCATTCTCTATCTTGCCTCTGTCCGTCTTCTCGGCCGCCTTCGTGTCTCCAGCTCCAGCACCGATATCTTCCACGACCACCCTAAGATAATCCTCATGTCTTCCCCACCTCTTCGCAAGGTATGCAGCCTGCTCAAAGAAACCCGCTTGCCGGCATACACGAATAGCCGTGTCAAGATCAAAGGGAGGTTCTCGACTCGCTCCCTCGCCAGGGACTGTTTTGCCATCAAAAGCGACAGACCCAACGATTCTGCCTTCGCTGCGAACAAACGCGTCCACTTTGGCGACATCTCCCACCTTGGCATACGTATTGAGGAGTAGGGTCGTGTGCTCCGCATTCGCAAGCCCGTGGGTGTGTAACTCTTGCAAGTAAAGCATCAAAAGGGGGGTCAGATTAGCGGTCAGGAACTGGGTGGATGTCAGTATATGCTGGTGTAACAAGCGTGCAAGAGTTAGATGCAGCGAAGCATACCTTGCGTACAACATAACTTCCCCGGAGGCCACCAATCGTTTGTAGATATTCCTTCATCGCCCCTTCGTAATCGCCTTTCTCGTACAAGTAATCACCATGATGTCGGTGAACGTCTGTAGTGTCTAAGTTCTGTGTGTGCGCAAACGAAAGGGCGAGGGAGTAAAGGTGTTTTTCGTATAATAGCGCGAGTTTCGTGCTGGTCGGTTTCTCGGCCAAACGAGTCACCTACCACCAACGTTTAGCAGCGAGCTCTCAATCGTATAAGAGAACCAACCGCTCCATCGTTTCCCAGAACATACACGGACCCCCAGGCGGATACAACGTCCCGAACGCCGCGCTCAAACGTCCCGACATATGCGATCATCTTGTTCTCCATGTCAATAAGAACCACCCGGGCGGCATCCGGGTCAGTAACCCCGTTCGTAGATCCAGAAGAAACAACGTTGGAGAGAGAGGATGTGTCGGTTGTGAGCTTTCGTTGTCGTGAGCCAGGAGCTTTTGTGGCGACGCTCAAAGGAAGACTTGCGGAAATTGAGGTCGACGCGGGGAGAACGACGACAACGTAATTCAGGTGTGTGTGCAAAGAGGACTTGCGGCCTAAAAAACTCTATCAGCTGAGCGATTCTCGGCTCCAGCCAAGTTGCACTCAAGAGATCACAGTTATACTGACCTTCATAGCTAACCACACCTAACCTTCCGCTGCTTCCAATGCCAACCACTGCCTCGTCTCTGCCGAGAACAACCCAACGTGATTTCCAGTCGGTACAAGCGCAACGTAAACCTGCCCCGATCTCGTCAACAAGGACTGCTGTAGGGCTAGAAGGCTTTGGTAGAATCGGATACACGTAGGTAGAAGAGGTGGTAACAATGAGGA
>QFES01007976.1:0-29278 GCA_003316375.1 Tylopilus plumbeoviolaceoides
TTCCAGCGCCTTGCAACTGCCTGAGCCGCAGGTACGTGTTCGTAACATCGCTGTTAAGACGGTCGGCAGTACGCCTCATGCTTCTACCGTAGCTTATTTATCCCCCGTCGCCCGACGGCTCGTCCATGGGCACCACTTTTCCCTCGTCGCCGCCTGTACGCCTCACAGATACACTCGCCCCTGAGTTCCTTGCGAAACTCTGGCGACTCCGTCTCGATCTCGCCATATTCAAGTTGGAGCGCAGGGCGGTACGTACTGGTTAACCGCGCCCAGCCGGCATGGCGTATGTCCGATGACGTCAACAACGCTCACTACGATTTTTGGCTAGCTTCCGGTTTTGAACGTGTTTCGTAATGGACAGCTTCTGCTTGATCGTAGTACTGTGCAGTCGCTGCGCAGGTGCGTTTTCATACCCGATGTCACCTTCCGTCTTGTTTTCTTCTATGGGGGCGCTGGATGGGTACACGTAATAATGTAGCGCAATGTCTGACGAGGTCGCACGAACTGGGTGGCCCGCTTGTGGCGACGCGTGCACTACCACTTTCTCGCGAACGTTGATACCGTACCTTGAGCTCACGCAGCCCTTTTTCAGGCAGCAGCACCGAATTTCAGAGGCAGACTCTGCGCTAGCACTCAAACGAGCCCTTTACCACAACATATGGGTTGCATGGCCCAACGCGGTACGCAACGCGTCGTCGTACCGCAGGGCACGTCGTGTGTGGCTCAAATGGCGGGGTCCGTTACCGGCGACGAAGAACTTGGGGCGACACGTCATCCGTGGAAGTGCCGTGTTTGCGCATCGATACCGACACAGGGGGTGCATGGTGATGCGCTTTTGGGTGCGACGGCGGGTTGAACCCCATGTCGTCCGGTGGTCGAGAGCTGCGCGCCCTCGTCAGCAAGTGGTGAGGGTGCCTGGGAGAACGGGTATGCAGACGTAGTCGAGGGATGGCGTGGGTAGGTGGATCGAGTGCCTGTCTCAGATGCGTGTACAGATGTAGGGGCCACTTGGCTCTGAAAACTGCAGTATCTCACCCAGCTGTGAGGAGGATGAGGATGTGTAGGTTCCTGGTTATATTGTCAACGTACGTATAGTCTAGGCAGGCAATTCAATGGATGTGAGCGAGCTGAAGGAAAGTTCGAAAGCTGCTGTGTTTCCAGGAAATAGGCAGTAAGGAGTTGTACATGTATCCCCTTGCTGGTTTCATCCACCTTACCGTCGACCCACGAGATTGAGCACGCGGAGGCGTCGTATTGTCATCATATCCATGCATGCGGTCGGGTACCCTATTCTGTTGAATACTACTAAATACATGTCGTGGACCTACTAGTAGTAGGCCTCGACTCATCAGCCATCCTATTCCTCAGTCTCGGATCCCTTCCGGTTCCTCCCAACGGACCGATTCTACCACGCGTGACAACTCCTTCACGTCTTCCTCGCACACGGGCTCGCAGGCTAGGAGTTCAAGCTGTTTCAACGAGCCACCGACCTCTCGCTTGCGTTGAGCCAGCGCGTGGAAGAGACGCGACGTCTTGCCGACGCAGACTTCTTCCTCCCAGTCGTCATCGAGTCTAACGTCACGGAGGCTAATCAGTTTTAAGGAAGGCGCAAACACCTGTCGTGGGTCTTGGCCTTTGTGTCCTTCTCGGTTTGGCAGAGGAGGCGAGGAGGGGGTTGATAATGTTTCAAGGAAACCTGAGAGACCTCGATCGTGTATTGCGATGGATCGCAGCTCCGACAGGTGCCAAAAGTTGTCTATCCACGTTGCCGACGGGAGAGGACAGTCATTCAGGATAAGACTTTGCAAATGTACCAGGGGGACGTTCCGAAGGATGTTGTCGATGACAACATAGGGTTCACAGAGGGGTGAATACCATGGCTGGAAGTTCACCAGAAGCAGAAGGGACCTCCCTGCGTATACGCCAGAATCTTTTGTTGTGCGGAATGAAAAGCACATTGTGTTATAGCTGTACCTGAGCGCCACTTCATGAATAGGGATGAAAGCTGCGACCTCGTTCGCTGATGTGCCAGACCACTGCGAGAGAAACGAATAGAATGGTGTGAAGTCATCGGCACTTGGGCAGGCCTTTTGAAAGCAGTTCAATATAACTTGCGTCGTCGATGGAAATTGGATGCAAGACAAAAGGGCGGAGATCTCCGAGAGAGGTGCAGTAATGAGCAAGTTAGAGAGGAAGGGTAAGCTTGGATTCTTATGGTATTGGTATGTGGGGCTCGTCGGACCACTACGAAGCGCGCCCGCGAGTTCAAGCTCTGCAATATCCGGTGAGCGGTCAAGTATGACCAAAAGCTCCGCGACAGTGAGCCGCACGGCGGGAGCTAGGTTGTGCAGGTGAAGATTTGTCAACCCACCGAGCGTGGGTGTGTAAAATGGCGTGTAATGGTTTCTGAGTGCTAATATACGAAGACAAGGAGTGTCGCCGCCGAAGGGGATGTGAATCCGCTCGGCCTCGTCCGTGCCCGCATATCCGTCAAAATCGGCCTGTGTGATAACCAGCTTGCGTAGATGCGGCGCTGCCCGTGAAGAGAGCATCGACATCGCACGCGTACTCGCCTCCAATCCCATACATTCGAAATGAATGGAACACTCCTCGAGCCGTTCTACGTGGGCGGATAGCTGCGTCACGAAGTCCAGTACCATCGCTGATGTGTGGAAGTCCGCCCGAATTCGCAGAAGGGGTGAATCGAGCGATCGAGTGAGCAAAGCCTCCGTCCAACGTGGTGATGCAGCAAAGATATAGCTCCACAGCGCGGGACAGTTCAGTGCGACATGCCGCCAGTGGCGACACACTTGCGACACGCCGATCCAGTGCGAGTCCACGCGCTCGTTACCCGCCATATAGGTCCTGTCCTTGTCGTAGTACTCATCGCAAGCGTAGTAAACGAATATCCGTTCCAGGATTGGCGGTGGCAGACGAGAGATGGGGACGAACTTGTTCCTATGAGTTTGGAGACTGGACAGTTTGACGACAAGCTTGGCTATCTTCTCATCGAGTTGCATCTGGGCCTTGGCAGCCATTTCAAACGAGAGCATGATCAGATAGAGAGAGACTGGAGATAATAATCTGTGTAAAAGCCACTCGTCGCTTCAAGAATAAAGACGTACAGTTATCCTGGAGATGGGGAGCGAGTAGTAGTATGGCTTTTTTTCGCCTCAACAAGTTTCGGAGTTTGTCAACCGCCGCCAAGTTCAAACCTAACCTAGTAGCGGACCGCCCAGACCGACAAGAAATAGTTTGACACGGCGTGGGGAGCTACGAACACCCTTTCTCCGGACCTGCATAAACCACCTGCCACGGAGCCCGGCCAGGACTTGGAGATCTGAGGTTCAACAAAAAGGTGAGAACTCTTCAGATTGAAGTGTAGTACGACTCGGAGCATACAGCTTGGCTACAGGCTGTTCACTCTCGCCTGACGTCCTGACCATGGGAACTGCGTTCAAGTTGATGCGAGCGTGAATTGTGCCTTGCGCTCACATGACAGCCCCACGGGCAACCATGCAGTGCATTGTCCCGCTTCCTGTGTCATCGCTGTGGCCATGTCATCGACAACGTCTGGTGCGTACCGACAAGTCAGAGCTCTGTGGATACTTACTATTAGGCAAAGTTGAATCATTTTCCCCGCCCGTTGCAATCAACCCAAACCCCACTATATTACACGAATGCCCCCACACTGTCACATTCTCAGCCACCGGCGAGCGCCTCGTCAGTGGTTGCCTCTTCGAGGCTAGCGTGTGGCGGATGCAAGATGGTCAACCAATGGCACCAGTGCGACCTTTGGGTCAGGCGTGGTGTCTTGCTGTGTCCCAGGATGATCAATGGATCGCGATGGGAACTTGGTCGGGCGGCGTGGTTGTGTGGGACGGAAAGACAGACGAACAGGCCTTCGCATACGCGAAAAGGCCTTCGAATCGCACATGGAAAACCGGTGGCCTCGATTTCTCTCCCGACTCCACTCGCCTCCTCGTTGCGTGGGACAACGGCACGGCCACGGTTTGGGATCTCACAATTGGCAAAGAAGTACTGGTTCTTCGCCATCGGTCACCTGTCTTTGCAGCGAAATACTCGTTCCAAGGAGATCGCATTGCAACTGGCACTAAAGAATCTGTTCAAATCTGGGATAGCAGCAACGGTCGCTTACTGGCAAAGCTTAAAACAGAAGTGACCACTGTCTGCAACACTGGTTTGCTCTGGTTCAACAACACCATCTTCGTCATATCCGGAAGTACGATCAAGCAGTTGGACGCATCCAATAGGTCAATAGTAGCAGCATGGCCGGTACCCGATGGAAATAAGAATTCGCGTATTGCATTACCAAAGCATGGCCAATTTATCGTCTACTGTAGCGATTTTACGATCATCTTGTGGGACACGTCGACCCACTCTCCGATCGGTGTCATTCGGCACAGCCCATTCCCAAGTTCAATTGCGATTTCTCCAGATGACCGGTTTCTTGCAATTGGTACGATTCCAGGGACTATCTTTATTAAAAATCTTCCCATAGTCAATGCAAGTATCGCGTATCTTCAATCACGCTCTATATTTCTGCTGCCAGGCCGCTGATAGTGACATATTACTCTAGACGTCCGCTTATATACTAGAACAAGATGGACATCAGAGGCTCTCGACCTTTGCAACCCTTGACGGCAATCTAGCCGATTCCGTGAACGTGAATTTACTTTCTCTCTCTCCACATGTTTTTGACTGAGTGTACGTGTTATAGGAAGCATCTCAAGCAGGTGGAGCGCAAAGTCGATCTCGCACTGGCAATTCTGTGAGTAGCCTGAGACTCGACTTCTTTTAAGTTGTCTCATACGAATACTTTCTAACCATCCTTCGGCTCGGACATAGAATTCAGTGTTTCGTGGCTTGGTCAGATTTATGACGGGAGCTCGTGGGTCCAAGAGGCTCATGACGCGTGCGTCAGAATTTGAAGGGCAGCGAGCGGGACAATCGCAAAGGTACCCCACTTGGATCGGATGAGCCCAGGCCTGCGTTGCGACTTTCACGTGCGAGCTCTCGTGAGCGGAGGAATGGGATTCAAGTGTAAATGCTTTGTCCATGATCACTTGATGGGGAAGCTACTACGTTCATCATACATCTATATCTGACATACACTAAAGGCTCATTGTCCCATGTATGTGTATCTTGTGATGGTTGGTCGTTGGATGTATGTTTTTACGACATAACCGACTCTGCAATTGAAAGAGATGAGTGAATTGTCCACAACAGAAGATCAACATAAAACGCACATATGCCAGAACTGTGCAGCAGCTAAAGATCGTACAAGTCATGGTTGTGGGAGGTCATTGACCGAGGCACCACCGTTTGGAAGTCCGTGTCCGTTAGCGGCTTCCCTTGAAGAATTTTGCCCATGTGTGTGTGTGAAAACGGCACTCCCCGAGTCCGAATGGCTAGTATGCTTTCCACGAAAGGCAGCCTGAGCGGCGAATGTGTTTTCTTTTGCGAACTTCCGCGAATGCGAAAGAATTTCCTGTTGTCTGTTGGATCGTCCTGCGACTCCGTAGTAGGGATCCCGAGGAGACGGCATAGCCGGAGGTACGATTCATAGTCTCTGAGATATAGCTGCCCAGCGAACACGTTTAGTTGGTCGATCAGATCCCAGCGAGGAGTCCAGTCGGAAGGGAGAGGCGGGACAGAGTAAAGTCTGAGATCGTCGGACGGTTCGACGCGGAGAGATGTGCGAGGCGCGTACATATGAAGGTGTACGTATTTGCTCATCCTGATGTCAGGTAGCAGCTGACCGGCTTCGAATGGGCTCAGCAACACGAGTAGCTGACCCTGTTTACTGGAGAGAATAAACTGGACAGGTCGAAGATATTGATCCATGGTACCTCGAGTTGACCCGGGTTTGATCGTGTTGCAAAAGTCCACAGTCGCCAATATCAATGGGCTCCAAACGCGAGTACTGCGAGAAGCTGCGAGATCCTTTTGGAGAACTGTGGAGAATGAACGAAAGACGCTACCAGAGTACAATGGAGAGATGGTCCCAGTCTTCACGAACTTGACGACAGCAGGATGGAGGTGATGTTCCATTGGTTCTGCCCTGGGAGGCAACTCCACCTCTCGTTCGCGCTCTCGCTCGCGGTGTACTTCACGTTCTTGTTCTTCTTCCATGAGTGCACTTGGAAGCGACAGGACCCCGAGGTCCTTGCAACGTTGCCGGATATCTGAATCCAACGTGGACAAATCCCTCGGCATGTTGTGCGTTCCACGGGGTCCATAGAGATCAGCTAGTGACTTGCGCTCTGGCTGGAGCCATGTGTCCGCCAACGTGTCCCTACTTAGCTTCCCTTTGACGAAACGAGACCAAGTTTCGTGTCTTGATCTATGGTTCATGCCTTGTTGAGCCCGGTAAGGCGCTCGCCGGTGAATGTCTGCCCACGTCTCATGTATTGCCCAACATAAGATGTCGACGTTCGTGACTGGGCTATTTGCATCTGTCTTCCGAGTCGCGACGGCTGCTCGGATGTTGCGATCGACATCGGGTGATGCAAAATACATGACTGAGTGACCATGACCCAGTTTTCGCATCCGCATACAACCTAACAAATGAAAGGCTTGAGACTTGACGATGAAATGAAAGCGCCAAAATCGCTACTAACCTTGAACGAGAGCATCTTTTGTTACCTTGGGACCCAGTGTGACGGCTGCTCGTGACCCAATGGGGAGTTTAATGTCAGTTCCCCTTGTGTGTGCGTGATCCAGATAGACAATGCAACGATGTGATTGCTGAGAAAGTGGCGATGATGATAAAGGCGAAGTAGTGCCGTTGGGAGTGAGCACAATCAGTTCATCGTTGTCATTGAAATAGATAGCGCCAGCGGCGTAGCGAGCGATTTCAAGCCATGCTTCGGCAACTTGGCGATTAGAGAGATCGAGAATCTGAGAGCCAGTATCCAGTAATACACGAATTTCGGGTTGTTGTGAGACCACCAGGTGGAGAAACGCATGCGTATTCCATTGTTCGTCGTCCCGATGAGTCACCAGATAAGAGCTATTCTCGGGCCGAAGGAGGAGTGCCAAAACCTTTGCATTGGTTCCCTTCTCATGGAAGAAGTCGCGCTGAGTAATGGACATCGGCAATAACCATCGGCCGTCATTCGTGCCCGAGAATCCTGAGACTCGTTCAGCATCCAGCCTAAACTTGAAGGAGTGACTTGAAGCTCACTCACCGGTTACTAGCTTTTCCCGCTTTTCAGCCAAATCCCAACTGGACCCCAAGAGTTTCCAAGGAAATTCTTTTGCTTCCTTCGGAAAGACAACTTGTGCGAGGTAGAAATCTATTGTTGCTTGATTCCACGCGAAAAGGGGGAATATCGCTTTGTCCCACTGTTCTGGCGATGTAAAGTTGATCTCGCTGAGTATTTGGATGCATGCCGGCACAGACTCGTATTCTTCGATCCAGTGCGCATATTCCGTGGATGGGTCGTCTTGGCCAAGCAGAATTTCGAAAGTAATCTTCAATTGTCCCTTGCTGAGACCGGCATGGT
Source organism: Tylopilus plumbeoviolaceoides (assembly GCA_003316375.1). NCBI lineage: Eukaryota > Fungi > Basidiomycota > Agaricomycetes > Boletales > Boletaceae > Tylopilus > Tylopilus plumbeoviolaceoides. The sequence continues at coordinate 7,533 of QFES01007976.1, forward strand.
AGTAAGATAGGCATGTCAGAATGACAGTAAGATCTGGGTGACCAAATTGAGTGTTGGGTGCCGGTACGTCCTTGGCTCGATAGGGAACTGCAAGCATTGTGGGGGCTAGACTGCTATGGTCACGGCCGAAATAGTGGTCCTGAGGGGCAGGGACGAGGCCATAGTCAACACGCCATCTCCGTTCCGACAGAGCAAACAAGAGGATGTTGGAAGTGAGGAGACCGCGTAGGAGTAGGAGTCCATTCCAAAGATGACTCTGGTCGGAGCTCTTAGCATATTCCTCCACCATCTTCACCGTATCAGGGATCTGGAAGACATGTTCGTCGGACATGAAACTTCGGATGGCATCGTGTAGCGCTTGGGGGATGTATTCAAATCTGAAGCTGGGAAGCCCTCCAGCCATCACATCTTCCGCAATCAACGATATCAGGTGTCGACCGACATCGGAAGTTCGCACGATGCGAACGTGAGGAAATGATCCGGGGTGATGGCATTCATAATGTATCGACTCCGGCATGTACCTCGAGAGGGAGCATACGTGCTTCTTCACGAGCCGCAGTACATGTTGAGTGATTGTCCATCGCTCGGGGTAGCCATCCAAGTGCTGCTGAGGGCCGAGGGTGTAAACCAATTGGAACCGGGAGTGAAGGATGTCGTCGCTCTCGTCTAGAATATCTCGAACGTGTTCGTCGATCCACCTTTGAAGGCTCAGCCATTTGGAGGCACTATCACCTGTACCGCGTGCACTCTCTCCATGCTCTGACGAAGAGTCTAAGTCGTCATGCATCCCAATACCGTCCTTTGGTGGCTTTATATAAATAATCAGCTGGATCAACCATCATCCACTTGGTTTTGCGTACATACCGTTTTGAGTTTAAGCGCGACATCCTTGTAAATAGTCTTAAGCTTTGATAACGGATTTATTGCTGCAAGCTTCCTGTCATCTAGCTGTTGCTCTACGGCCATCAACTTGACCGACACAACATGCTCAGGCTGGACGAGTAAAATTCCACGCTCTGCCATACACTGACGCATGAGTTTGTCCAGATCATCGACTTGGAGGCTGATCACCCTTTTCTCGTCGTCGTATTCGCGGATGCGAGAGAAAGGGAGATGGTATATTGGCCTGTTGGCAAGCCCGCCTAGCCGAGAAACCAATAGCTCGAACATTTGGACCGTCAGCGCCTTTGGAACTATAACGCGAACAAGCTGTTTACCGTCCGCGAGAGCTGCCGCCGCGATAGGAATAATCACGGATGATTTCCCTTCCCCCATGTTGACTTGTAGGACCGTATTTTCGCCGGATTGTGGAGACATGATCTCCATCGCAGCCGCCGCCTGAGTACGACGGATGAGAAAGTTTCCTTGGATCTGACGCGGAAAAGAGATCAGTGAACAAAAAGATTGGTAGGGAACTTTAGAAATGCACTTGTATCAACAACCAATCGGGGTACTCTTCAGGATTCCACCCATCGCATCCCTCGTTTTCCAGTTCCTTTTCAAATTCTTCTTCAAGACCTTCCAGGGAAAGTCGTAGCAATCTCCGAGAGCGCTGCAGGTCCAAAAGCTGTAAAGCCAAAGATATCAAGCATTTCTTCCACGATGGAGGGATCTTGATTGACGATGTGGATGCGAGGTAACGCAAGAGAGTATTTGCGCTGGGTGCAGGCCATCGACCAAATCGAACATGTGCTTGCTCATATGGATCTGTTGTTGGACCCAGACTCTTTCTGAGAGTGTCTATAGAGTCAAGGTAGGCGCGTCTGCACCGCACGTAATGATTCTTGAGTGTCGCGATGGCATCTTCTCCCTCCCGTAGACTATGAGCGATACGAGACTTGACAGGAACTTGAACATGCTGCGAACCGGCAGCAAGTTGAGTGAGGTATTCTTGTTGAGACGGGATATCTATTGACTCTGTTCGAAGTTGAGAGAATAGTTTATCCAGCGCAGATATATCCTCCGCGGACGAAGATGGTGGGGTATAGCTACTGGCGCGAAGCAGGATGATGCGGGCTGATAGCTGTGGGGCAGGTCGCCTGGAAACAAGGTGATCGAGTGTAATCTGTGTAGGTGAACCTGCGTGGAAAACACATCGCAGAGCCGAGACCGTATGTGGAATCGGTGAACCATCAAGTTTTCCTGGAGACGCTCGTCCGTCCAAGTTGGCATCCGAATCCAGAGGGAATAGGTATGCGGCCCGACGTGTAGCCTGTACTTCTGTTGCGCGGACAATTTTATTGTTATACGAAGTGCGATTCCAGTAATGCTTGCTTTGGATTTCATTGTAAGCAGTGCTGACCTGAGGGCTCAGGCTCGACAACCAGGTAGCATGATTGGGATAGGGACATTGGCGCTTTGAGAGAGACCGACAAGCTGCCGAACGCAAGAGACAAAGGGCTTCAGTGGCACCTGTTCTGCCCGTTAGTGCGTCAGGCCGGTGCCAAACATCATGAACGGCATGAACATTGGCAAGAAATCTTGTGCTGCTTATGCTGCCATTTCCTGCGAGGCAACCCAGTTCAGTATCCACATCATAGATGTGATATAATGGCTCTTCGAGTTTATCATAAGGATGACGCCACATAACCTCACCTCCTATGCGAACCTGGCAGTCCGCACATTGTATGGGCTCGCCATCGAGTATGAGAACGCGTCGGAGGATAAGTTCCTCTGGAAGAAGGCTTCCTTCAATGTATTTCTTCTGCCGAAGGACAAGGAGATTCTCTAAGCTGATCAGTGCTCCGATGGATTGGTTTTCGTCATAGACCATATCCTTGAAGTCGTACGACTCGAGTTCTTCTGTTTCATTCACGAAGAATGACAAGCTGTAATGAGGCAAGGTGACAGACAGACGTGACACCGAAGTTGATCCGACGGATTGGACAGGAAATGTGGTGATTACGAGGTCCCTGTACCGGCGCTGGAAGTGCGGGTCTTTGAGAGAGTAGTGGTAGCTGGAGACCTTGCCGAGACAATCAAAAGGCTTGGAAAGCATTGCCCATGTCGAGCTTCGGATATCAACAAGGCTTTCATGGCCCTTATACACGTGAAATTGTCCAGACTCGGATGCGCAATCTATCTTCCAATGGTCAGACGATTCTTTCCAGAGCTGATCAATAGGCCGTATCTCGATGACTTTGGTTGACAAATTCAACCAGTGAACATGCTCATAGACCAGTGCTGGTGGAAGGTCATCCACAAGCTTGTTTGAAGGAATCCATACAAGGATATCATCCGTTTGCCGACATTGTGCTTTAAGCACGAAAATGTCCTGTTGCAGTGAAAAGTGCAACTGCAAGCATTCAACCGACCATTAATATTTTGATGGCTATGTTTTGCCATTCGAGTGCGACTCGCCTTGTGTTTGGACATCATACTGAGGGTCATGAAGTCCATTCCAGGAAGACTTGATGAAACGGTCAAGAATCCTTGCTACAATATTCATCAATAATGCTACCAGAGACCATCCGAGTCAAACTATACACACATTATGGAAGATCGATCGTAATCCTGGAGAGTGCTTCACTTTATCTGGTAAACTGCACACTGGTTGAGCAGCCACACGAAGTTCTCCATTGAGTACGTTAATGTGCATTGTTTGCTTGGGTTGATCCATGCTAGCTTCCGTTTCACATGTAAGCCAACGATCATTTGGAAAGCGACATTGCTCCCATCTGCGAGCACCTGGCTGATAGGCAACAAACATTCTACGAACTGCGAGGTCGATACCACGATCCGATGAACTTGCAAGGATCGCATCCCTCAAGACTCGTTCGAGAGCAGGATAGAGACCGTGGTCCCGCGAAAGGAGCAGCTCTGAGTAGTCAGGATTACGCGAGTCTGAAGAAATAAAGTGAGCATTCACAAAGAGGATATTTGAAGACTGGACAAACACCGTGGAGGGAGAACATGTATAAAAAGCGCGCAAGTAAGTAGAGCGTCAATGTCCTCGGGCGAACAGAACAGCTTGGGGAGAATAACAGGGTCTACATCAAATGTGCTTCGACATGTGGCGGCCATATCTCGCAACCGTCTTCTGCGTTCTCCATTCGCTGGTTCCATCTCAAGATCATACGATAGCTCCTGCACCCAAATGAATGTCTTCCTGCGTACACTCCGAAGAAGTGTGATAGCCCGCGCAGATATGTCTTCGCCAGGGCTCGACGCAAGTACACGAGAGAGCAATAGGGAAATAGTGTTCATCAATACGCTATCCATGGAGCCAGCCCCAGTGTCGATGAACCATGTCTCCAACTCTTGCAGGAGAGCGATACAAAACGACGGTTCTTGGAGTTCCCGATGCCAGATCCACGTTCTTGTATTCGAATCAAATGGTCCAACCTGACAGACTGCATGGGAAAGGAGGAAATGGACCCGTACACGGCAGAGGTTGAGAGTTCTGCTGCGCAGGCCCTGCAAGATGTTGAACCATTGAAGCAAGCCATCACTCCGCAAATGTGCAACGGCGAGGAATTCGTCGAAGGAGAGGTCCACGGGACAGTCAGCTTGAGCAGACAAGACATCGTTTGGTGTGTGTGAAGTGTCTTTGACATACTTGTCCGTGCCATCAAGGTTCAAGGGATATGCGTTATCTGGGGTAAAAAGGCGTCCAGTCATCCAAGCGGTAGCTCTCTGGGTGCCATGTCGAATATGAGATAGTTCCGCCGATCCTAAATCGAACGACACAGCACAAAAACGAGCTGCTCCCAGATTCAACAAGCATTGGATGGCGATAGGCGAAGTGGGTCTGGGAATTGAGTGGGGGTATCTGACGATCGACCAGGTATGGTTGCAATTCAGGGACGTCCGCAAGTAAGCGCCATGATTTTCCTTCAGCAAATTCGTGATCGCCTGCAAACTGATAGGAGGGACGTCCAAACACACGAAACGCAGCGGAACGCCAAGTACGAATGCATGTGGGACACTGCAACTCGAAAACGACGACCTTCGTATGCAGTGACGAAGCGGGCAGTGGTGATCCAGAAAGTTCTACACTCTCAGCTACTCGTTGACTAGATGCATAGCGCTCATCATCGGAGCCCGCAGAGACCACGCCTCCATACCGGGAGTGAGATCCCTCACCAATATCCTTCATCGCGTCTTGTTCAATACGGGCTTTAAGCTGCTGAAGATAGGGAGATTGGTTGTAATAACGGACTGGGAAGCTGTCTTCGCTAAATTCGTCCCAAATTATCGATCGCCCTAAGCGTGACTGAGAATGCCGCGCAGAGAGATACTGGTATGCGCAGGAAAGACGATGGAGGTTTGACATCCTGCGTAGCTGCAGGTGTTCGAGGAGAACCATCGGAAATGGAGGTGGGTAATCGGCGAACATGGGAATCTCCTTCACGGCTAGCTTATCAAGGGCTACAAAGAGCTCGATAGCTGTCAGGAAGACGAAGGATTGATATTCTGGATCCCGATACCGCGGCGACTTGGAAGCCACCAGTGTGTATTTATCCATCGTGATCTCGAGCTGTTCACACGCCCAGTCTATACCAGTGACGGAGGCTAGCCAATCGCCGATCTCTTCTACCGACTGTTCGAAATCGTAGACAGCTATATCACGGTTAGCTTGATATGCCTCGTCAAAAAAGGTTCCATTTGAAGATAAAAAGTCATGGATTGTTCCGCGCCGTTGACAGCTGGGACTGAAAGGAGTCCGGATAGGTTCGTTCCCGTGGCTTGAAAGAACGGTACGGATGTATTCACGACTGCCCAAGAGCGAGAGTTGCGTGTCCCTAGCGAGTTCAACCTGGGAAGGGTTCTGAAATGGGGAGCTGCGGGTATTCGCTTGCTCGCACCGCTCATCAAGGGTCTCTCGAAGGCAGTTATACGTGTCCAATGCCATTTGGGTGAGCCAATCAGGGGAAGAGTTGTCGAGCTTGCTTAAGCGTCGGAGAACTGTGGAGTAAACCAAATGAAGAAAACTGCTGGAAACATGTAGTATGTGCTCATCCTTTGCGAGGGTGCAGATGAAGAAGAGCATGAATGATTTGTAGGAGGAACGTTCAAGAGAAGGATGAGCTGACATCTGGATTGCGACCCTGATAAAAAGCCAAAGAGGAGAGCGACGCCAATGACATTTCGATCCACTACTGCGAACATGTTTGGTGACGCGAGAAACATTGGTAGCACGCGAAATGCTAGGAAGCGAGCTCCTGGGCTTGCCGATGCGAAGAATATCAGCCTGAGCGTTGTTGACAGTTTTCAGAATATCGTGAAACAGCGCATTAATATATTGCGGATCAGCGGGAGGAGGGAGAGCGAGATATGAGTCGATGGTGTGGGAGGAAGAGATAAATTTGGCGAGTTCCGTTTGGAAGCTTCCATCGCGAAATAATTCGTTAGGAATCCCGGTAGCTGAAGCAGGATAAGGGGTTGTGATTGGCCCTGGCGTGTTCTCTACAGCTTCTGGGCTCGGGGCTACCTCAAATGCCTCACAACGTACACACTTCTGGTCCAGTGTGAGGAAGATCGCAACGTTTCGAGACCGGACGAAGAATGCAAGTATCTATAGCTTATTGTAAGCACGGGTAGAGAGGGAATCCAAAAACATACCTCCGGTTTGCATGCCCTGTAGCTGGCAGATGACTTGGTCCTGGTCCAAGCGCTCCCGCTGGACGGATGCTTGCAAATTGTCCAGCATCTTTACGATGCGCTGCCACTGAGCTTTCCCAGAGGCCCTGGAGACGTGAGCGGTATATTCACAGGCGGCGAGATATACTGAATGAGCCAGTGAATGGTCGTTCTCTGGGGAATAGTCGTTTTCGTCGGGTGGACGGATGGGAAAAAACACATGGGTAACAGCATAGAGCAATGACCTGGGAGTATGAACAGATGGCGGTGAGCTAGTCGTTTGAATACGGGTATCGTCAGTGGTAGATGTCATGGACATGATGGTGACATTCAATCATGATGGTGCTACGGCCACCGTGGGAACCGTGACGGTCACAGTCGCAGTACACAACTTGAAGTACTACCATATCCAAACCACATCCCGAGCCCAGCAGTGGCAGGCAGACCTTATGTATAATCCCACTGATACGATCATGACTCGGACGCACCCTACTAAGCTGTCCTTGCCAATGGAAGGCTCGCGTGGCACGTGACTTGCTACTACGTCCGCCATCTCGTGAGCTTCAGCTGGCGTCCTCCGAGTCGGAAGCACCTTGCCCGCTCCTCGTTTTCAAAGGCAACACTTGGCGCTCCTCATGCCGCATCCAGGGTCTTCGACCGCGTACCAGCCCTCTCTCGTGGCGACGGCGACTCAATGTACGTCGCGTCAGCACTCGTTACACTGCGTCCCCTAGTTCCCAACCTCACGGGCGCTGCTTTTCGCCAGCTCACCAGTTCGCTGCCACTTTCCTTCGTGTCTACGCGCGTCGCGTCGGCACTCATTACGGTGCGTCCCAAGTCTTTTTTCAAGTAGCCGCATGCCACCGTCAATGCTCGCCAGTGCCAACTCGCTCATGAGCGCATCAACATGCGTCGCTTTTCGCACAGCACGCTTGGCGCGTTACATCTCAAATTCAAATCCACCCTGGATAATACATCCCATGTCTCGCGATCACCGCGCCCACACGTAACATCGCCGTTATACTCCAAATCCACCCGGATAACACACCATCTGTCTTACAATCACTGCGCTATTCCATTCCACATCCGATCCTGGGTCACAAAGCATGTGTCTCGCGATCGCCGTTACATCCCAGCGGTATCAAACCATACACAAATATTTGTGTCCACTGCCATCCGGCCATACGCAGCAATGCTTTTGCGTATATACGCCTTCAGAGCCTTCTTCTGTATGGGTTAAGCTGCGCTGCATGCGTCGCAGGCTCCTTCATGTTTGGAACGTAGCCCGTTCGCTCTCACGGTGCATCGGACCGGAAAGCTCTCTGGGGCATTCGCCCACATCCTCACCTGACATGTACATAGTTACTAGCATGTAGTATGCACATCACTGCTCCAGCCTACGAGCCGCCGTTACGATCGATCTTCACGGATAGCTACATCCCCGCAAATCCTGTTTCGGAGCTGCGGAAATTTATTCCGAAAGTGAGTCAGTGACGTGACATTCACATCAGCAGCCCGGCGGCAGTTTGCTCAAATTGTTGATCAACTTTGTTGAAGTCAAATCATCAATAGAATTTGGGTCGTCCACCAGCTCGTAGCCTCTCAGACTCAGTTATGGCAGCACTGATTCTCTTCCTTTGTCACACGGACCACCACTTCTATCCTGTCTCGCTGCCATGTCGTCGACGATCCCTGGTAGGCACTGGCATCGACTAAGAAGATACGATATATACTGACAATGAAACTTTCCCCGCAAGCTACAATCAACCGCAACCCTATTCCCTTTGACGAACACCCACACACTATCGCATCCTCAGCTATGGGCGAGCTTCTCATTAGCGGTGGCCCGTATACGGCGAGTACGTGGCAAATACAAGATGGACAGCGCCAATGCAAAGTCATACTCGTCATGCGCGGTGTCTTCGTGTCCGAGGATGATGAATAGATGACGATGGGGGCTCGGTCAGGCAGCATGGTTGCATGGGCCGGATGGACGAACGAGTCGGGTATGTATTCACGAAACGTCCGTCCGACCGCATCTGGAAAATTGGCGGCCTTGATTTCTCTCCCGACTCCACTCACCTCCTCGTTGCATGGGACGACGGCACAGCTTCAGTTTCGGATCTTACGAGCGGTACAGAAGTACTGTTTTTTCACTACCGGCCACGGATATCTGCCGCGAAGTACTCCCCCGCGGGAGATCGCATTACAACGAGTACCGAGAAATCAGTGCAAATCTGGGATGGCAACAATGGTCGCCCGCTTGTGAGGATTAAAACAGAAGTGACCACTATCCGCAACACCGGTACGCGCTGGTTCAACAACCACATCTTCGGCGTCTCTGGAAGTGCAATCAAGCGATTCAACGCGTCCACCGGGTCAAAGAATTGCCAGTCCCCGTTGCCGATAAGTACCCGCATATTGCATTACCGAGGCACAGTCTATGTATTGTCTACTGTACCGGCTTCACGATCATGTTGTGGGATACGTGACCTGGAACGCACTTTCCACGTGGGGTCTTCTGGCACGACCCATTCCAAAGCTCAATCCCGATGTCAGGTTTCTCGCAACTGGTGCGACCCCCGGGACAGTCAATATCAAAAGCCTTCCCCAAGCTCATGTAAGTATTAACCATGCCCTATATCTCCACTGTCAAGTCCCGTTGACACAACTTTAGGCGTCTAATGATGGACAGGAACAACAAGCGGGTCGGAGGTTCCTGGCCTCCGAGCCTGCAACCCATGATGGCGTCCATCCGACTTCGTAACGGTGGGTTTTGGTCGCTCTCTCTCTACGCACGTCCGACTGACTCCGACCACGTGTATGTACTTACTATCGGACTCGGAGGCACCTCAACTGGCGGAGCCCGAAGTCCAATTCGCACTGGCAATTCTGTGAGTAGCTTGTTTGGTTTCTGTAACTTCTTTGTTTTATATGCATTCTCTTGCTTCGGTCCTAATTCAACATAGAAGTCGGTCCTTTGTGGTTTGATTGGATTTATGATGCGAGTTCGTGGATCCAGGAAGCTCATCATACGTGCGACGCGGAAAAATCGTGTATGGCCCGGGGGACTGCTGTGAGCGAAGGAACGGGATACCAGGAGTGCTTAAAGTGTACTAGTGAATTCTTGTCATCTGTCATATTCGAATTAGATACAAGTACAGTTATTGTACAGTCACAGTACAAGCCGATGCGTGAGGTTCGTACGACAAGTAGAAAAGTGCGATATGAAATTTACTTCCGAAGGAAAAACGCGTAGAGGCACACAGAAGCAATGACCAGCCAACCTGTCGGTTTTACAGCGCTGAATCGCGAGGTACAGTGCGACCCGTTCAAATGTTTGGTTAAAATCTAGATACCGACACTGGAATGATATGATGGGACAGCGACATGGCCGACGCTACAAAAGAGATGAATAAATCTCCACAACAGAAGACCAACGTAAAACGCACATATGCAAGAACCGATCATGGATGTGCACCAGCTAAAGATTGTCCAAGTCATGGTCGTAGGGGGTCATTGGCCGAGGCACCACCGTTTGGAAGTCCGTGTCTGTTAGCGGCTTCCCTTGAAGAATTTTGCCCATGTGTGTGTGTGAAAATGGCACTCCCCGAGTCCGAATGGCTAGTATGTTTTCCACGAAAGGCAGCCTGAGCGGCGAATGTGTTTTCTTTTTCGGACTTCCGCGAATGCGAAAGAGTTTCCTGTGGTCTGTTGGATCGTTCTGGGACTCCTTCGTAGTAGGGATCTCGAGGAGACGGCACAGTCGGAGGTACGATTCATTGTCTCTGAGATATAGCTGCCCAGCGAACACGTTTAGTTGGTCGATCAGATCCCAGCGAGGAGTCCAGTTGGAAGGGAGAGGCGGGACAGAGTAAAGTCTGAGATCGTCGGACGGTTCCGTGCGGAGAGATGTGCGAGGCGCGTACATATGAAGGTGGACGTGTTTGCTCGTCCTGATGTCAGGTAGCAGCTGACCGGCTTCGAATGGGCTCAGCAACACGAGTAGCTGATCCTGACCCTGTTTACTGGAGAGGATAAACTGGACAGGTCGAAGATATTGATCCATGGTCCCTCGAGTTGACCCGGGCTTGACCGTGTTGCAAAAGTCCGCAGTCGCCAATATCAATGGGCTCCAAACGCGAGAATTGCGACTCAGAGAAGCCGCGAGATCCTTTTTGAGAACTGTGGAGAGTGGCCGAAAGGCGCTACTAGAGTATAATGGAGAGATGATCCCAGTCTTCACGAACTTGACGACGGCGGGATGGAGGTAGTGTTCCATCGGTTCTGCCCTAGGAGGTAACTCCACCTCTCGTTCGCGCTCTCGCTCGCGGTGCACTTCACGTTCTTGCTCTTCTTCCATGAGTGCACTTGGAAGCGACAGGACCCCGAGGTCCTTGCAACGTTGCTGGATATCTGAATCTAACGTGGACAAATCGCTCGGCGTATCGTGCATTCCACGGGGTCCATAGAGATCAGCCAGTAACTTTCGCTCCGGCTGGAGCCACGCGTGCGCCAATTTGTCCTTACTTAGCTTCCCTTTGACGAAACGAGACCAAGTTTCATGTCTTGATCTATGGTTCATGCCTTGTTGAGCCCAGTAAGGCGCTCGCCGGTGAATGTCTGCCCACGTCTCATGTATTGCCCAACATAAGATGTCGACGTTTGTGGCTGGGCTATTCAGATCTGTCTTCGTGACGGCTGCTCGGATGTTGCGATCGACATCGGGTGGTGCAAAATACATGACTGAGTGACCATGACCCAGTTTTCGCATCCGCATACAACCTAACAAATGAAAGGCTTGAGACTCGACGATGAAATGAAAGCGCCAAAACCGCGACTAACCTTGAACGAGAGCATCTTTCGTTACCTTGGGACCCAGTGTGACGGCTGCTCGCGACCCAATAGGGAGTTTAATATCGGTTCCCCTCGTATGTGCGTGATCCAGATAGACAATGCAACGATGTGATTGCTGAGAAAGTGGCGATGATGATAAAGGTGAAGTAGTGCCATTGGGAGTGAGCACAATCAGTTCATCGTTGTCGTTGAAATAGATGGCGCCAGTGGCGTTGCGAGCGATCCGAAGCCATGCTTCGGCAACTTGGCGATTAGAAAGATCGAGAATCTGAGAGCCAACATCCAGTAATACACGGATTTCGGGTTGTTGTGAGGCCACCAGGTGGAGAAACGCATGCGTATTCCATTGTTCGCCATCCAGATGAGTCACCACATAAGAGCTATTCTCGGGCCGAAGGAGGAGTGCCAGAACCTTTGCATCGGTTCCCTCCTCGTAGAAGAAGTCGCGCTGAGTAATGGACATTGGCAATAACCATCGGCCGTCATTCGTGCCCGAAAATCCTGAGATTCGTTCAACATGCAGTCTAAAGGAGTGACTTGAAGGAAGAACAAGCTCACTCACCGGTTACTAGCTTTTCCCGCTTTTCAGCCAAATCCCAACTGGACCCTGAGAGTTTCCCGGGAAATTCTTTTGCTTCCTTCGGAAAGACAACTTGTGCGAGGTAGAAATCTATTGTTGCTTGATTCCACGCGAAAAGGGGGAATATCGCTTTGTCCCACTGTTCTGGCGATGTAAAGTTGATCTCGCTGAGTATTTGGATGCATGCCGGCACAGACTCGTATTCTTCGATCCAGTGCGCATATTCCGTAGATGGGTCGTCTTGGCCAAGCAGAATTTCGAAAGTAATCTTCAGTTGTCCCTTGCTGAGACCGGCATGATAGTAAGATAGGCATGTCAGAATGACAGTAAGATCTGGGTGACCAAATTGAGTGTTGGGTGCCGGTACGTCCTTGGCTCGATAGGGAACTGCAAGCATCGTGGGGGCTAGACTGCTATGGTCGCGGCCGAGATATTGGTCCTGAGGGGCAGGGACGAGGCCATAGTCAACACGCCATCTCCGTTCCGACAGAGCAAACAAGAGGATGTTGGAAGTGAGGAGACCGCGGAGGAGTAGGAGTCCATTCCAAAGATGACTCTGGTCGGAACTCTTAACGTATTCCTCCACCATCTTCACCGTATCAGGGATCTGGAAGACATGTTCGTCGGTCATGAAACTTCGGATGGCATCATGTAATGGTTGGGGGATGTGTTCAAATCTGAAGCTGGGAAGCCCTCCAGCCATCACATCTTTCGCAATCAACGATACCAGGCGTCGACAGATATCGGAAGTTCGCACGATGCGAACATGAGGAAATGATCCGGGGTGATGGCATTCATAATGTATCGACTCCGGCATGTACCTTGAGAGGGAGTATACGTGCTTCTTCACGAGCCGCAATACATGTTGAGTGATTGTCCATCGCTCGGGGTATCCATCCAAGTGCTGCTGGGGGCCGAGGGTGTAAACCAATTGGAACCGGGAGTGAAGGATGTCGTCGCTCTCGTCTAGAATATCTCGAACGTGTTCGTCGATCCACTTTTGAAGGCTCAGCCATTTGGAGGCACTATCACCTGTACCGCGTGCACTCTCTCCGTGCTCTGACGAGGAGTCTACTAAATCGTCACGCATCCCAATACCGTCCTTTTGTAGCTTTATATAAATAATCAGCTGAATCAACTATCATCCACTTGGTTTTGCGTACATACCGTTTTCAGTTTAAGCGTGACATCCTTGTAAACATTCTTAAGTTTTGATAACGGATTTACTGTTCCAAGCTTCCTGTCATTTAGTTGTTGCTCTACGGTCATTAACTTGACCGACACGACATGTTCAGGCTGGACGAGTAAAATTCCACGCTCTGCCATACACTGACGCATGAGCTTGTCCAGATCATCAACTTGGAGGCTGATCACCCTTTTCTTGTAGTCGTATTCGTGGATGCGGGAGAAAGGGAGATGGTATATTGGCCTGTTGGCAAGCCCGCCTAGCCGAGAAACCAGTAGCTCGAACATTTGGACTGTCAGCGCCTTTGGAACTATGACACGAACAAGTTGTTTGCCGTCCGCGAGAGCTGCCGCCGCGATTGGAATAATCACGGATGATTTCCCTTCCCCCATGTTGACCTGCAAAACCGTGTTTTCGCCGGATTGTGGAGACATGATCTCCATCGCAGCCGCCGCCTGAGTACGACGGATGAGAAAGTTTCCTTGGATCTAACGCGGGAAAGGGAGAGGGATCAACGAACAAAATGGTTGGTAGAGACTAGAAATGGACCTGTATCAACAACCAATCGGGGTACTCTTCAGGATTCCACCCATCGCACCCCTCGTTTTCCAGCTCCTTTGCAAACTCTTCTTCAAGACCTTCCAAGGCAAGTCGTAGCAATCTCCGAGAGCGCTGCAGGTCCAAGAGCTGTAAAGCCAAAGATATCAAGCATTTCTTCCACGATGGAGAGATTTTGATTGACGATGTTGATGCGAGGTATCGCAAGAGAGCATTTGCGGTAGGTGCAGGCCATCGACCAAATCGAACATGTGCTTGCTCATACGGATCTGTCGTTGGACCCAGACTCTTTCTGAGAGTGTCTAAAGAGCCAAGGTAGGCGAGTCTACACCGCGCGTAATGATTCTTGAGTGTCACGATGGTATCTTCCCCCTCCTCTAGACTATGAGCGATACGAGACTTGACGGGAACATGCTGTGAACCGGCAGCAACTTGAAGTTGAGTCAGGTATTCCTGTTGAAATGACATGTCTGTGGACTCTGTTTGAAGTTGGGAGAATAGTTTATCCAGTGCAGAGATATCCTCCGAGCCAGATGACGACGTGGTATAGCTGCTGGCGTGAAACAGAATGATACGGGCCGATAGCTGTGGGGCAGATCGCCTGGAAACAAGGTGATCGAGTGTAATCTGTGTAGGTGAACCTGTGTGGAAAACACATCGCAGAGCCGAGACCATGTGTGGAATCGGTAAACCATCGGGTTTTTCTGGAGACGCTCGTCCGTTCAAGTTGGTATCCAGAGGAAATAGGTATGCAGCTCGATGCGCAGCCTGTGCCTCCGTTTCCCAGACGATTTTATAGTTATACAAATCGCGATCCCAGTAATACTTGCTTTGGATTTCTCTGTAAGCAGCCCTGACCTGAGGATCCAGGTTCAACTCCAACCACATGCTAGGACCGGAACTTTGGAACTTTAAGAGTGACCGACAAGCCGCCGATTGAAGGAGACCAAGGGCCTCATTGGCACCTGTTCTGCCCGTTAGTGTGTCAGGCCGATGCCAAAAATCATGGACAGCATGAAGATTAGCAAGAAATCTTGTGCTGCTCATGCTGCCATTTCCTGTGAGGCAACCCAGTTCAATATCCACATCGTAGATGTGATATAATGGCTCTTTGAAGATATGAGGAGAACTTATTATAACCTCATCACCCACCTGAACCTGGCAATCCATACATCGGATGGGCTCGCCATTGAGTATGAGAACACGTCGGAGGATAAGTTCCCCTGGAAGAAGACTTCCTTCAATATATTTTTTCTGCCGAAGAACAAGGAGATTCTCGAAGTTGATTAGTGCTCCGATGGATTGGGTCTCGTCATAGACCATATCCTTGAAGTCACATGACTCGAGTTCTTCTTTTTCATTGACGAAGAATGACAAGCTATAGCGTGACAAGGTGACAAACAGCCTGAGGTGTGACACTGAAGTTGATCCGATGGCCTGGGAGTGGATAGGGAATGTGGTGATTATGAGGTCCCTGCACTCATGCTGGAAGTGCTGGTCTTTGAGAGAGTGGTGATATAAACATCGTCCCCTGTTATAATCACTCAGATCGAAGTTGGAGCCTGACTCGGAGACCCAAGTGAGACAATCAAAATGCTTGGAGAGCATTGCCCATGTTGAGCTTCGGATATCCACAAGGCTTTCATTGCCTTTGTGCACATGAAATTGCCCAGACTCAGATGCACAATCAATCTTCCAATGATCAGATGATTCTTGCCAGGGCTGATCAATAGGCCGTATCTCAATGACTTTTGTTGACAAATTCAACCAGTGAACATGCCCATAGACTAGTGCTGGTGGAAGGTCATCCACAAGCTTGTTTGGAGGAATCCATGCAAGGATATTATCTGTTTGTCCACATTGTGCTTTGAGCACGAAAATGTCCTGTCGCAGTGAAAAGTGTAACTGCAAGTATTCAACCGACCATTAATATTTTGATGGCTACTTTTTACCATTCGAGTGCGACTCGCCTTGTGTTTGGACATCATACTGAGGGTCATGAAGTCCATTCCAGGAAGACTTGATGAAACAGTCAAGAATCCTTGCTACAATATTCATCAATAATGCTACCAGAGACCATCCAAGTCAAGCTATACACACATTATGGAAGATCGATCGTAATCCTGGAGAGAACTCCACTTCATCTGGCAGACTGCACACTGGTTGACCAGCCACACGAAGCTCCCCACTGAGCAGGTCAATGTAAATTGTCTGGTTGGGTTGATCCATGCTAGCTTCCGTTTCACATGTAAGCCAACGATTATTTGGAAAGCGACATTGCTCCCATCTGCAAGCACCTGGCTGATAGGCAACAAACATTCTACGAACTGCGAGGTCGATACCACGATCCGATGGACTTGCAAGGATCGCATCCCTCAAGACTTGTTCGAGAGCAGGATAGAGACCATAGTCCCGCAAAAGGAGCAGCTCTGAGTAGTCAGGATGATATAAATCTGAAGAGATGAAGTGAGCATTCAGAGAGGATATTTGAAGACTGGACAAACACCGTGGAGGGAGAACATGTATAAAAAGCGCGCAAGTAAGTAGAGCGTCAATGTCCTGAGGCGAACAGAACAGCTTGGGGAGGATAACAGGGTCCACATCAAATGTGCTTCGACATGTGGCGGCCATATCTCGCAAGAGTCTTCTGCGTTCTTCATTCGCTGGTTCCATCTCAAGATCATACGAGAGCTCCTGCACCCAAATGAATGTCTTCCTGCGTATACTCCGAAGAAGTGTGATAACGCGCTCAGATATGTCTTCGCCAGGGCTCGACGCAAGTACACGAGAGAGCAATAGGGAAATAGTGTTCATCAATACACTATCCATCGAGCCAGCCCCAGTGTCCATGAACCATGTCTCCAACTCTTGCAGGAGAGCGATACAAAATGATGGTTCTTGGAGTTCCCGATGCCAGATCCACGTTCTTGTATTCGAATCAAATGGTCCAACCTGACAGACTGCATGGGAAAGGAGGAAATGGACCCGTACACGGCAGAGGTTGAGAGTTCTGCTGCGCAGGCCCTGCAAGATGTTAAACCATTGAAGCAAGCCATCACTCCGTAAATGTGCAATGGTAAGGAATTCGTCGAAGGAGAGGTCCGCAGGACAGTCAGCTTGAGCAGACAAGACGTCGTTTGGTGTGTGTGAAGTATCGTTGACATACTTGTCCGTGCCATCAAGGTTCAAGGGATATCTGTGTCCAGGGTAAAAAGACGTCCAGTTACCCAAGCGGTAGCTCTCTGGGTGCCATGTCGAATATGAGATAGTCCCATCGATCCTAAATCGAACGACACAGGACAAAAACGAGCTGTTCCCGGATTCAACAAGCATTGGATGGCGATAGGCGAAGTCGGTCTGGAAATTGAGTGGGGGTATCTGACGGTCGACCAAGTATGGTTGCAATTCAGGGACGTCCGTGAGTAAGCGCCATGATTTTCCTTCAGCAAATTCGTGATCACCTGGAAAATAGGAGGGACGTCCAAACACACGAAACGCAGCAGAACGCCAAGTACGAATGCACGTGGGACATTGCAGCTCGAAAACGACGACCTTCGCATGCAATGACGAAGCGGGCAGTGGTGACCTAGAATGCTCTACGCTCTCAACCACTCGTTGACCAGGTAGATAGCGCTCATCATCGGAGCCTGCAGAGACCACGCCTCCATACCGGGAGTGAGATCCCTCACCAACATCCTTCATCGCATCTTGTTCAATGCGGGCTTTAAGCTGCTGAAGATGGGGAGATTGGTTGTAATAGCGGACTGGGAAGCTGTCTTCGCTAAATTCGTCCCAAATTATCGATCGCCGTAAGCGTGACTGAGAATGCCGCGCAGAGAGATACTGGTATGCGCAGGAAAGACGATGGAGGTTTGACATCCTGCGTAGCTGCAGGTGTTCGAGGAGAACCATCGGAAATGGAGGTGGGTAATCGGCGAACATGGGAATCTCCTTGACGGCTAGCTTATCAAGTGCTACAAAGAGCTCGATAGCTGTCAGGAAGATGACGGATTGATATTCTGGATTCTGATAGTGCATCAATTCGGAAGCCACCAGCGTGTATTTATCCATCGTGATCTCGATCTGTTCACATGCCCAGTCTATATCAGTGACGGAGGCTAGCCAATCGCCGATCTCTTCTACCGACTGTTCGAAGTCGTAGACAGCTATATCACGGTCGGCTTGATACGCCTCGTCAAAAAAGGTTCCATTTAAAGACAAAAAGTCATGGATTGTTCCGCGCCGTTGACAGGTGGGACTGAAAGGAGTCCGGACAGATTCGTGCCCGTGGCTTGAAAGAATGGTACGGATGTATTCACGACTGCCCAAGAGCGAGAGTTGCGTGTCCCTAGCGAGTTCGACCTGGGAAGGGTTCTGAAATGGGGAGCTGCGGGTATTCGCTTGCTCCCACCGGCCATCGAGGATCTCTCGAAGACAATTATACGTATCCAATGCCATTTGGGTGAGCCAATCAGGGGAAGAGTTGTCGAGCTTGCTCAAGCGTCGGAGAACTGTGGAGTAAAACAAATGAAGAAGACCACTGGAAACATGTAGTATGTGTTCATCCTTTGCGAGGGTGCAGATGAAGAAGAGCATGAATGATTTGTAGGAGGAACGTTCAAGAGAAGGATGAGCTGACATCTGGATTGCGACCCTCATGAAGAGCCAAAGAGGAGAGCGACCCCAACCATCGTTCGATCCACTACTGCGAACATGTTTGGTGACGCGAGAAACATTGGTAGCACGCCAAATGCTAGGAAGTAAGCTCCTGGGCTTGCTGATGCGAAGAATGTCAGCCTGAGCGTTGTTGACACTTTTCAGAATATCGTGAAACAGTGCATCAATATATTGCGGATCAGCGGGAGGAGGGAGAGCGAGATATGAGTCGACGGTGTGGGAGGAAGAGATAAATTTGGCGAGTTCCGTCTGGAAGCTTCCATCGCGAAATACTTCGTTGGGAATCTCGGTGGCTGAAGTGGGATAAGAGGTTATGATTGGCCCTGGCGTATTCTCTACAGCTTTTGGGCTCGGGGCTACTTGAAATGCCTCGCAACGTACACACTTCTGGTCCAGTGTGAGGAAGATTGCAACGTTTCGAGATTGGACGAAGAATGCAAGTATATCTATAGTTTATTGTAAGCATGGGTAGAGAGAGAATCCAAAAACGTACCTCCGGTCTGCATGCCCTGTAGCTGGCAGACGACTTGGTCCTGGTCCGAGCGCTCCCGCTGGACGGATGCTTGCAAATTGTCCAGCATCTTTACGATGCGCTGCCACTGAGCTTGCCCAGAGGCCCCGGAGACGTGAGCGGTATATTCGCAGGCGGCGAGATATACTGAACGAGCCAGTGAATGGTCGTTCTCTGGGGAATAGTCGTTTTCGTAGGGTGGACGGATGGGAAAAAACACATGGGTAACAGCGTAGAGCAATGACTCGGGAGTATGAACAGATGAGGGTGAGCTAGTAGTCGTTTGAATACGGGCATCGTCAATGGTAGATGTTGTGGACATGGTGGTGGTGGAAAATGTCAACCTGTGTGACCCGTGCGCACAGCGCTGGTGCCGCCGTTGTGGGAACGATGGCATAGGCTGACTCGGAAAGCTGAACCAAAGCTTAGCAGCCTGCTTCAAGTTAGTCACAAGCTTTCAGTAATCAATCGATCAATCTTCACACAAGTTTCGCGCTTCAACGTTTCAACGTCAACAAGCTCGGTCTCACGTAGCTGACCTATATGTAGTACACAGTACACAAAGTACTCCTGAGCTCAGCGACGCATACAATTATGACTTGGGGGCACCCTGTGATGATCAAGTCCAGACTCGTAGTCCGACTCCTTCAAGTTTGAGGTTAGCATAACCAGAAGGAAGATTGACAACGATCGATACGAGATCTACTTCCGAAGGAAGAACACGTAGATGACCACAGAAGCCACGACTAGCCAACCTGTCAATTTCACAACGCTAAACGACCCCTGGATGGGTTCGTTCTCGAGAGGCACGTCCACCTCCTTCAAGTACGACACTGGAAACAACGGGCTGAACGCTGCCCTTGTGAGGTACGGTGCGACCCGCTCGAACGCCTTGGGTAAGATTTCGGTGCCGACGCCTGCGCCGCACACACATAACGGGTTTTGTACGCCGCACTCTCCGGTCGGTTCTCCTGGCGAGGGTTGCTGCCCCCGAGAACGGTACGCGCAATTCATCTTGTGCGACCACGTGCGACATCGTTCAGTCAACAGCGGAAGGAGATGAAACCATGCTGCGGTCTCGTCGGCACCAGTAGCAAGGTACTGAATCGCGGTGTTCGTTCTTTGCTCACCGGTAGCCTGGGAAGCACTGCTCAGCACCATGTCCAGCAGCTCATGCACGACGGGTGTACCAGGTGCGACGAACGCATCCGCAACCACCGTGTGCGACCCAAGGTCCAGACGAATCTGTGCAGTGATGACGTATAGATAGGGCTGTTCGCTGCGTGACGTGTCGCACAGCGCGAATACCTCTACGGGAGCCTTGCCATGACTGGTTGCGCCGAGCGCAATGCGCAAAAGGAGATGCAAGGTTTGTTTTACACGTAAGAGCGTGTCAGGGGTGGCGGTGCTGCTGCCTGCTCTTGTTAGCGGCTCGGTCCGATGGGATCGCCACCGCGTTGCCTCGAGCTCCGAGAGCATGTAGCTCAGGTGTGTGTCGGACCAGTTGAATTCTGACCCGCCTCTCGAAAAATGAAAAGTGGGGCACCGGTCGAGGTTGAGGTAATGAATGCTCCCCAGAGTCGGGATTCCGTCGGCGGTGGGGTTCAAGGCCGAGGGCGCAAACCTACACAAGATATTTCGCTCGGGTCGGACGTCGAACGGAGCGAGGGGTGCAATAATCTGGGAGCAAAGACATCAACATCAATAAGAATCGGATGCCATTTCCTCGGGACCTCGGCAACAAAGTAGGAAATTACACCTCACCTTGAAATACGACGACCACCTCGTAAACCACACTTTCGTACGTGATTCGTTGACGGGAAGCGGGAAATGGAGAGAGTACGTGTAGGGTTCCATATTCAGGCGCATATCGGGAGTGCACATCGACCCCGAGCCGGAGGCCATAGTCGGGATTGAGTACACATTTGCAAGGGCCGCTCGCTTCTGCGGATCCCTGACCGCAATGCGTACGGTGAAGGACTGAACGGCAGAGGACGACCTGTTCATTTGGACTTCGACGTCTGTGTCCATCCCCTCTGCGTTGCGAGTAGCTTCCTCGGACCACGTGGCTTCCGTCATATTCACCTGCCAGTGACCAGTTATCACCGCACTAGGACCCCCACTCCTGCTCGTGCTCGTATTGACGCTTGCACCCAGGACAGGAGTCTGCGCCAACAAAAACACCCGCTTTTTATCCGTCAACTTGGTCTTATACACCATCAACTCGAACCCCAGCCGACTCGTGAACATGGCCGATACAGCCGGGGTCGCACGGAGCCCCAAACCGACCGTCGCGTTCGGGTTCCGCCCAAAGTCCATCACTGAGGCAGAGGGGACCGAAAATGTGATGATCATTGGTGCCCCGCTCCTCCACAGTGGCTGCATCGCGGTGGATGAACCACTACCGTTGCTCCCGTTGCCTTCGACGACTACACCTTTACAGCCCTCGCCTGTTCCAGAGATCCGCAACGTCCCAAACGTGGCTGAGGTGACCGCGAACCAATTTTGACGCGGTCCATCATCCATTTGGCATTGCAATATCGGCGTGCCGATCTCCTTGAAATCGCGCTCGAGTCTCCCAATGGAATCGCGAGGGACGACGAGCACGAGCGTGACGACCTGAGGAATGCTGGACTTGGTCCAGTCACGGAACGGCCCGAGGTTGGCTTCGAACTCGAGGTATTGCCGTTGGAGAGCTGGAGCCGAAATCCATTCGGTAGTATATACACCGAGCAGATGGAGGTGACAGCACAGCTCTTGGTAAGCCTGTTGTCCCGTCAACAACCGCCTATCTG
>QFES01007977.1:0-12862 GCA_003316375.1 Tylopilus plumbeoviolaceoides
ACGGATTAGGTTCAAATCATGAGAAAGAAGGCCATGACCGGCGACAGGTCCCCAGTACGTCGTTCCCGCCAGCGATCCAATGATACAAGTGCCGACGAGGATCGACAAGTAGAAGCGGTACTGTGAATACCAAACCGGCGCTAATAAAGCAAGTCAGCCATGGGAGGCAAGTAAGCATCCAACGGAGATAGCTCACTCCAACCGGCCCTGGTAGCCTTATTGTCGGCATACCAGAGTGCAGTGAAACCGAGCCACTGGTAAAGGAGTGCAGAAGTGGGCTGAAGGGCAATGGTGGACCAAGCAACGACGGCGGGGGATACACCCAAGAGCAGGCGGGGGTAGCCCTTATGACCTCCTAAGCCGGCAAATTCCATACCCCAGTGAAGGGCACCTGCCACAAGATGAGCTCATAATATACGAATATAGCAAGGGGACGTACCGAGGAAGGAAAGTAAGACAGCGCCGTAGGTGACCTGGAAGTTAAGGGCTTGATCCAGGATTGTGAGTGCGACGCCCGGATCCATGCTTGTGAGTGCTCCCGCGGCTGCCAGGCTAGCCTGGTGGGAGAGATAGACGGTAGTCCCCGCAGACGCAATGTAAGGCAAACCACCAGCGAGACCCATGGCGAGGTATGGAGTGGGTACTGTTGTGGCAACTGCCGTAGTGATGCCAATCTAGCAATGGCGAATAAGCCGTCTGCGAGCGAGACACCAGTTAGATACTCACGAAGGAATCCTTGGTCGGCTTGACGCTATCGACGGTGAATACGCCGCCAGCGATGGAGCGGGCCCAGTCCGCCAGAGAATTGCCAACTTCCTCCTTGACATTTATCCGGGCGTGCTCGAGAGTCTGGCTGCCTGGTCTCCCGGAAACCGAGCTCGCCGCGAAGCGGGTTTGGAGGAGGGGTAGGGCTGCTCGACGGGGTGTGTGTTGGGTTCGGTACGAACCACGCAGGGCGGGCGCAAGGGCGACGGCGCGAAGCGGGCGGGAAAGGGCACTCATGCGGCACTAAGGTGTGGATTGGGTGTGGAGTTGAACTTGGTCAGGAAGGAGGTGTGACACTTATACCCCTATGTTTAAGTCGCGTGACGGCCGTGACGACTTACCAGTGGCCGCCGCGCTTACTCACTGCATCCATTCATGTAGTCAGTTCGCTTCTCACAAACCCTGAAATTGGGTCATTCTTGGGCATTAGGCTACGTTCTGACATGCGCATTACAGCTTGATGAACGACGTATCGATCCCATGAGAAAAA
Organism: Tylopilus plumbeoviolaceoides; assembly: GCA_003316375.1. Lineage (NCBI taxonomy): Eukaryota > Fungi > Basidiomycota > Agaricomycetes > Boletales > Boletaceae > Tylopilus > Tylopilus plumbeoviolaceoides. Next base: position 1,256 of record QFES01007977.1, read on the forward strand.
TCCCAAATACAGATTCTCTGCCATGAGTTAAACTGTGGTCAGTATGCCATGTATATGAAATGCCAAGTGTAACCTCACCTGATCCTCCCCACACGACACGATCTACGCATGGCCAATCAGTTACAGGGTGATTTGTAATCGTTCTGTTCTTCCTCACCTTGGTGCTATCCTGCGCGACACAAAAGACCCGCCCCGTGTGTCCCTTAGTTAGGTCGGCTACTAACGCCCCTGTCATTTTGTCCCACACCTGCCCAGGATTTAGGCAATTCCAACACGTTCTTTTCTAGTGCTTACCTTGACTGTGCAATCGTAGCTACCACTGACTGCAAACTCATCCCCGACCGCCACGCTTCGTACTGGGTGTGAGTGTCTCTCGGGGCCCCGAATCGTCCCCGTGGCAGTAACTCGGGCTCCGCAACAGCCGCAGATCCTGACTTCATCCGATCTACTTGGGTTTTGCCGTGACTGTTGAAAAGATTGTGACAATGAGGAATGCAAGAAAACCGAGCTCCCCGACGCTGCCGTTGCGCCATTCAAACCTCCTTGTGCAATCGATAAAGGATTAAGCGGCTGGCCTGCAGTTGGATTATCAAACTCTGGACATGTCGACCATCCTCGTTTAGTCCTCATGTCAGTCATCCGGACATGTCTGTCCGAAGAGCCCGATAGGATGAACGGCGAGCTCAGCTCTACCGAAGAAATTCTAATTTGAGGAATGAGATAGAGATACCATCTCAAAGGATGACAGGACGCACGCTCTCCCATGATGTTCCTCGAAATGACTTATTGATGTCCCTGATCGTGCATCCCATACTCGAATCGACCGATCTCCAGACCCAGAGACAATCACGTCACCGCCGATGGACACTGCGTTTACAGCAGCTCGGTGACCTCGGAGGACCCACTCTGGATTGAGCCAAGGAAAGGTATAAGACCGAACTGTTCGGTCTTATGTGTTCATGTTCAGCTTGGCTACCTCCCAGTGGCCAATGGTTACACACCTTTGGAACACGAGACCAATCTTCTACCATCGGTCCGGACACACAAAACGCTGTCTGTGTGATCTCTCAAAACCTTTATCAATTTGAATTTGGCCAGGTCCCAGACAACAACACCGCTGTCGCTTCCACCGCTCACAAGGACGCCAGCTTCAGAGCTCTTGTACACTTCCTTGACATGGTCTGATGCGCTGAGGGAACTATCTTCGACCATCCGTACTTGTGAAGACGTGACGCAAAGGCTTAGCACGCTTGAAGCGTGCATACCCGCGATTCTGCGTCGGATCTTGTTTGTGCTTAGATCCCATTCGAGAACGGTGCGATCCTTGGAGCCGGAGAAGAGAACTTGGAGCGGCCCATTGGCTGAATTATAGGACCACAAAGCAAGACAATAAACTGCCGCAGTGTGGCCTCCTCCTTCGGCTCCTGGGAGAGTACGCAGATGATATGCACTATGACGAACGCGACTGCGGAGAAGCGCATGGGTTTGATGGAGGAGCTTGTAGTCCACAGGAATGGAGCTGCCAGCCTGAGAAGCGCTGGGAAAGGCGTGGTTCTGTGAGAAAGTTCTGCTGATGACGGTGGCAGAGGAGCTGCTTCTGCTTATCGCTGTTGGAGAGGGGACGGAGACAAACCGGCCAATCAGGTTTTGAAAGTCGTGATCCTGAAGGCTCAAGTTCATAGATATGAGCTCGTGGTCAGGGCCCGCATCCTCATTCGGGACATGGACTACTTCCTCGGCATCCACGATGCTACCCTCATCTTCACCTTCTTCTTCGTCACCCATACCTTCATCCTCGTCCCTGTCCTCGCTTGTTGTTCCAGAAGCGGAAGGATTGATGTCAGCTTCACCTTGCCGAGGGGATGGGCTGTTTCGCTGCGAACGCCAGTCCCATCCACGGTTGTGACAGAGATTGCGCCAGAGAGTCTGATCGTTGGCAAGCTGGTTCCACCGCTTGCTAACCAGTGAACAATTCAGAAGTGCGGTAGCCGGGAGCAGTGTGAATATTTGCAAAGATAGTTCTGTTGGTAGAGACTAGACGGGAGAATGTCAACATAAATGAATGAGAGGCAGAGATACTGACCCAAACAAGATCGAATTGGAGTAGAGGCTCGATTCGACGTTGGACAGCGGCCAGTCGAGAACGGGGCAAGGATGCTAGTAGTTGGTATGCGAGCTCTGCGTGTGGATATATATAAAGATCATCAGGACGTGAATCTCACAAAGTGATGCCAGCAACTACTTGCCTTCACGTTCCGACATGGACGCATCGCGGGTAATCATGGGCCAATCAGGACTGCGTTGTACACCTTTGCCTTTGTAACTGGCTCCTGGGCTTTTGAGCCGGGTGGTATCGCTTGCCCTCGGTGATGTGGACTGTGACATGTATTCACGGCCCGGGTTCGAGGACAGCTTGATATTAGCATTGGCCAGGACGGTAGTGGAGCCGAGCGAAGTGTCGACAAGAAGCGGAACGCAGAACGAGGAGTGAGGGCTGATTTCCTTGATGTCACCGTCATTGAGGTTGGTCATGGTATGCAGTCAGGAGAGAAGTAGTCTAGCAGCTTCATATACGTCCACTGCTTGTCGGGGCGATGACAAGAACCGGTGTGGATTAGGCAAGTCGACCAGGAACTGGGCACATAATTTAATCTTGGAGTTCTCTTGTCATCATTCTCACAACTGAATAGCTCTAGAGTACCATCTCCTTCACCTGCCAGTACACCTTGACTACGTCTTCAAGTACATGTTCGGCGACCCCTCGTCGTCTCGCTGTCAGTCCCAGTTCTTGGGGCATTGGGCTTGGCCCAGAGTCTAGCATGGTTGCCAGCCTAACCGCCATCTTTATGATTATGATGTTGTCGAGATTCATTGCTTGGCTGATGGGCCGCCGTTGCTCTGACTACCGATATTTTCACGTCCTCCTATGAATATCCTTTATATCGCTCTCGCAGTCGCGTGTGGTGCTGGCAATGATGATTTCGAGTACATGATGGAATGTTCTAGAGTCCACATCAGCCTGGATCAGATTTAACTAGAACTCACAACTTGAACACAAACTTGATCTTGACGCGCTTCTGATCGCAATCTAGTCCCGAGCATTTTACAAGTACCATGTCGATGCCAAGCACCACCGCAAACTGGCACTGGAAGAATAAGAACGTCACACCATGGGCAAAGAGCTGGTTCCAGGAAGAGCTCACAAAAATCCTCATCCAAGGAGAGCAAGGCGAGAGCATCAAGGTTACCTCGACCTCGTGGGTAGACGGAGACGTGGAGCTTGGTCAGCGCAAATCAAAGTGTGTATCACTCTCGTCTCTTTTCGACGTTTTTTGGACCCACATCCCCAGGTTGATCACTATCTACGATTGCAAAATATCTGTCGAATGGACCGGGACTACAAGCGATGGTGTCGAGGTCAATAACAAGGTCACCATTCCCGAAGTGTCTCATGAAATCACACTGGACCGCCTGTCCGATTACGCTGCAAGTCGCATCGCTCTTCTCCCCATCGTGTTCTCCTTGTTGATCCGCTCTTTCATAACGTCGATAGTACCAATGGTCAGAGAGCAAGAGCACCGGCCCGACTGTCACAGCACTCTATGCTCTTGCTAAGGAGCGTCTCCCCATAGCCCTCGAGGCCAAGTTTGCCGAGTTTCCAGCTGCGCTTATTGAGAAACATGGCAAAGACTTGACCATCAGTGGGGAACCCAGTCGGACTGCAACCCCCGCTCCGTCGTCTGCACCTGCGGCGTCTACTTCTGGTCCTGCTGCGCCGTCGGTGCCTGCCCCAGCGAAGCCTGCCATGGTGCCGAAATCCGCATTCAACACGTCCACAGTTATCAAAGAAGCAACGTTCATGGCTGCGGCTGATGATCTGTTTGGATTGCTCACTGACCCACAACGCATTCCTTCTTGGACACGGGTACCCGCAGAGGTGCGTTGATCGAGAATCCGGAGTTTGAGCTGATTATATGGAACCTTTAGTCGATGGCCAAGCCTGATACGCCATATTCGCTTTTTGGTGGAGGCGTAAAGGGTAGATATATCTCGCTGACGCCAGGGAAGGAAATCGTCCAGACGTGGGCGTTGACAAGCCCAGCTTGGCCGTCGGGTATGCGCGTCAATCTGATCTGATTTGAAGCGTTTTCTGAGGCGTAATACAGAGCACGAGGCGACGCTGACTACGACCCTCGAACAATCATCTGACTCGACCAAAGTGACGTTCACCTTGGCGGGCGTGCCAAAAGGCATGGAGGACGACCTTGAGCGCAATATCGACGGGTATTAGTGAGTGCCTCCACACTCGCTCCCTTCGACAGGGCTGACGATTTTCCAGCATCCATGGATTGAAATCCATCGGGTATGTGCAGTTGATTACTTCTCCTACATACACACACCCTAGACGGGCGCCCATACCGGATAAGAAAAGCGATGTTTTGGACACCAACGCAGCCACCGCAGTTGCGATTGTGGTTGTGGTCCTCGCTGCGGCGTTCTGTCTACCATATTTTTTGCATTCGCCGATTTCGCTCCGTTCTTCTCCCAAGTGAATTGACGTGTTGTCATTATGCTGGTACTAATGATCATGCTTTGCTGCTCGTTGTGGTGCAGGTTGGGCTCGGTGCTTTAAACAAGCGGTTCGGTGGAGGAAGGGTTATAGTTCGGTTGGCATGTAGACTAGAGGGGTGTCAGAAGGACGGGGATGATTTTTAGGTAAAGGACCCCAAAGAGAAGCAAACAAATTTGGCGCCACATTTGTATTCTGTTCGACACCCTCTCGTCGCGGAGAATTTCGTTCGCTTTGCTCCCTTCCTCTCCTTTCAAAAGACGACCCGTTGAAACATGGCAGCCGCTGCAGTCGACGAAATCCGCGCTACCTCTTACGTCGGTTTCGACTCCATCACCCAGCAAATCGAGCACAAGCTCTTGAAGCGTGGTTTCCAGTTCAATGTCATCGTCGTTGGTGCGTCGCAGCGTCTCCTGGCGAGTCGACACGGTCTAAAAAAATGTAGGGCAAACTGGGCTCGGAAAGTCGACACTCATCAACACTATTTTCGCGTCGCACTTGATCGACTCGAAGGGTCGCTTGGAATCTGACGAACCCGTCAGACAAACCACCGAGATTCAGGCTGTTTCCCATGGCAAGTTCTTCCGTTGGGAAAATTCACGGTTGTATTGACGACAAAGTTGAATAGTCATCGTCGAAAACGGTGTCAAACTTCGTTTGAACATTGTCGACACTCCTGGCTATGGTGACCAGGTCAACAATGAAAACTGGTGGGTAGCACGTCTTGTGGTGTGACGTGTTCTCATGGCAGTCTTTAGCTGGGATCCTATCGTGAAGTACATCAAGGACCAGCACAGCGCCTACTTGCGCAAGGAACTGACCGCTATGCGTGACCGGTACATCCAGGACACGCGCATCCACTGCTGCCTCTACTTCATCAGCCCGACCGGCCACTCTTTGCGCGCGATTGATGTTATTGTGATGAAGAAGTTGAGTGAAGTTGTCAACGTTGTTCCTGTCATTGCCAAAGCGGACAGCTTGACGCTGGAGGAGAGGGAGGCGTTCAAGCAAAAGGTAAATTGTCGCGATTTGTACGAGAAATGAGTGGCTGACGGAGAAGCAGATTCGCGCTGAATTGGTCTACCACAACATTCGCTTGTATCCATTTGACACTGATGACAGCGACGAAGAGGAGGTTCAGCTCAATGAAAGCATCCGGGTACGTTTGGTCGAGGCGAGACTAGTGGTGGGGCAGTGACTGAGCTTATTTTTTGCAGAACATCATTCCATTCGCTGTCGTTGGCTCTGAGCGCAGCGTGATCATTGATGGCAAGTCAGTCCGCGGCCGAAAGAACCGCTGGGGAGTGGTGAATGTGGAGAACGAGGAGCATTGCGAGTTTGTGCAGCTTCGCAACTTCTTGACGAGGACCCACCTGCAAGACCTGATTGAAACGACCGCGCAGATCCACTATGAGGCATTCCGGTCAAAGCAGTTGCTGGCGTTGAAGGAGGGCGTTCAGCAGAGGCCTGCTGCTGCCCAATAAGCGGTTGATTGGGCTGTGCTAGAGGATACCCCACCTATGCGCTCGTTTGGACTTCGATATTTTTTTCGCGAGTTTTGATTGGTCACTCGTTCATTAAAATAATTTGTTCTCGATCTGAGTAATATTCTCATGTGTCATCATCGGACGTCCCGTTTCTAATCAATGTCTCTATGAACTCTCAGCGTCTCACATCGTCTCCCCCTGGCCTCGTCATGGCCCCCTCCTCCCCCCTCCTCGCCCGTTGGAGCGCCGCCCTCGCTTCATTCAGCGTCGAGTCCTTGTTTCCGAGGAAACGCAGCTCGGGCACTCCCCGAACCGTATACGTCAATCAGCCCCTCCCCGACCACTTCTTCGACCGAAAGCGCAGACCCCTCAGGACACACATCTCGCCCACGAACCAGGTCATCTCATCAAAGTACACCGTATTTACCTTCCTCCCCCGCAACCTCCTCGAGCAGTTCCGCCGCGTTGCTAACCTGTGCGCCTCTGCCTTCCCTTTCTTCCCATCCCATGACTCATCCTCTCCAGTTTCTTCCTCTCCATAGCCGTCCTCCAATTCTTTCCAGAATTTTCCACCATCTCACCTGGCATCGTGCTCCTTCCCATCATCATCGTCCTCAGTATCACCGCCATCAAGGACGGCTACGAAGACATTAAGCGCCATCAGTCTGACAGTCGCGTGAACCACTCCACCGTTCGCGTTCTCTCTGGTCCTGGCTGGTCCAACCCCAACCTCTCAGGTTCGAAAAGTCGTACCTTTGTCAGGGGTATCGTCCCAAAACGTATCCGTTCCCGAAATGACCCCGAGTCTCCTACCTCGGACCCTACCGTCGAGTTCGACCATGGCAACTCGACCGATCCTCTTTCTCAGCAGGAGAACCCCGACGTTTACTGGAACAAGACTCTATGGGAGGATGTCCACGTCGGCGACTTCGTGAAAATCTTGGAGAACGAACCTATCCCCGCGGATATCCTTATATGCGCGACCTCCGAGGACGAGAACGTCGCTTTTGTCGAAACCAAGAATCTCGATGGCGAGACAAACCTCAAGTCCTGCAATGCGGTCCCGATTCTATCGGATCTCCGCACCGCCAAGGTTTGCGCCAACTCGCTCAACTCATTCTCGGTCGAATGTGACCGTCCCGATATTAACCTGTACAAACTCAACGCCACAATTACTCGCAACGGAGAAAAGTCTCCGGCTGATATCCAGATGGTCATGTTACGTGGTACCGTCCTCCGGAACACAGGTTGGGCTATCGGCCTCGTGCTTTTCACTGGCGTGGATACCAAAATCGTCCTCAACTCTGGTAGTACTCCAAGCAAGCGTAGCAGAGTAGAGCGTCAGATTAACCCCCAAGTGTATGTTCCTCGCTTTCATTTCCGGTGATCATTCTTACTCGTGTCCAGTATCGTCAACCTTGCTCTGCTCGCTCTGATGGCGGTTATCTGTGGTATTGTTGACTCACAAATCGAAAAGCAGTATTACCCAAAAGGCGCGCCATGGTTGTATGATGACGACACCTCTTACGACAATCCGAACATTAATGGCCTTATCACATGGGCATCTGCACTCATCACGTCTGTAGTCCATTTCATTTCACGTGCTCAATGTTCATGCTTTCTTCTAGATTTCAGAACGTCGTACCGATATCACTATACGTATCTATAGAGATCGTGAAAACCTGCCAGGCGCTATTCATTTACTTTGATTATGACATGTTTTACAAGAAGACGGGCCAACCCGCCGTCGCCAGGAGTTACAATCTCTCTGACGATCTTGGTCAAATCGAGTACATATTTTCTGACAAGACCGGCACACTGACGCAGGCAAGTTCATTTCTTGTACAGCAATCGGCAAGTCTAACACCGCCTCAGAACTCAATGGTATTTAGAGAGTGCTCCGTTGGCAATGTCGTATACCATGGCGATCCTGAAGACGATGAGGACCTTGGCACCAAGAAACTCCCGGCGGATGATCCAAACGGTGGGAGCCGCGATTCCTCGTTTGCGTCTTCCTCCAATGGGCCCTCGTCTGTTGCAAGCCCTACACTCGACTCAGACACTCGGCAGCCGGCAGTCGTCAAGCTTTCCAATGGCGTGCTCAAACATTTCACTGATCAACAGCTGAAGCAGGATTTAGAGCGGGCTGTTCACGCCGAACCTGGATCCGAGAACGAGGCACAAGCTCGCGCATTGAACGGTTTTTTCTCTGTTCTGGCATTATGTCACACCGTCCTTACTGCGGTCGATCCACACACTGGTGTCATTGAATACAAGGCTCAGTCCCCCGACGAAGCAGCCCTCGTCCAAGCAGCTGCGGACGTCGGGTTCGTCTTTCGCGGTCGGAATAAGGAGATACTTCTGCTCCAGACACCGTTCTCAAAGGAAGTAGAACGGTACGAGTTACTCGACATTCTCGAATTCACAAGCGCCCGCAAACGTATGAGTATCATCGTGCGCAAACTCAATGGGGACGATTCACGGCTGTTTCTTCTGGTGAAGGGCGCCGACAGTGTCATTTTTGAGAGGTTGAAGTCAGGTGGGGACGAGCTCAAGCGAACGACCGAGAAGCATCTCGACGAGTTTGCTAGCGCGGGGTTGAGGACGCTCACTCTAGCCTACAAGGTCATACCGGGTATGTTGCCTTTTTTTCCTCCCTCTGGTCTCAGATGCTCATTGCATCGCGCTCAGAGGATGAATACGCACATTGGAGCGAACGATATCACGAAGCCGTTACGACGCTCGAAGATCGGGAAACGAAAGTGGAGAAGATAAGCGATGAGATCGAAAGAGATCTTCGGCTGCTAGGAGCTACTGCGATTGAAGATCGGCTTCAAGATGGTGTACCCGAAACGATCATTGACCTTAAGCTTGCGGGCATAAAGATCTGGGTGGCAACTGGCGACAAGTTGGAAACTGCAATTGGTATTTGCTCGCTTCGTTTGTCCATCCTACATTTGCTAACTCTCTTCGTCATGCAGCAATTGGCTATAGTACGAATTTGATCGCTGATGACTCGAACATCATAGTCATTCGTGGTGGCGATACTGGCCGTTCTGTTTACGAGCAGATGTCCAGGGCTGTTGATGAGTTCTTTCCGGATTCCTACATTTCAGAAAAGGAGGTCATAGCTGGTGTTGCAACCTCGGGCTCGGGCCCGTATCCACTACACCGCCTAAGCACCAGTGTCCCCTCCATTGTAGGCGAAGGCAACGGCACACGCCCTGGTGGGCATGTACTCATTATTGATGGCACAGCATTGGGTCATGTGAGTGTTGCGCATGTGAAGGGTTCTAAACGCTTACGTGCTCTGTAGGCTCTTGCTGACAATCAGAGCAAGCAATTGCTGTTGCACCTTGGAACTCGATGCGAAGGTGTCATTTGCTGTCGTGTCTCCCCTCTTCAGAAGGCCCTTGTCGTCAAACTCGTCAAAGACGGCCTCCGAGTAATGACCCTCGCGATCGGTGACGGTGCCAACGACGTCAGCATGATCCAAGCCGCCGATGTAGGAATTGGCATTACTGGTGAAGAAGGTTTGCAAGCGGTCAATTCTTCCGATTATGCCATCGCCCAAGTATGTGTATCATTGAAGGAATATGCAGCACTTGAATCAAACGACGATTGAAACAGTTTCGATTCCTCAAGAAATTACTTCTTGTTCACGGTCACTGGTGTTATGCTCGCAATGGAAGCATGTGAGTTATTTTCATTCTGATTTAATCCAAACACCATGACCTTGTCATAGGATCATCAACTTTTTCTACAAGAACATTGTCACAGTGGGAGCGCTTTGGTGGTTCCAATTTTATTGTGGCTTTAGTTCAGCTTTGTACGTTCAGCCAGGGTCAACTCCCGCTCCCGAAACTGACCTCACACAGTGCCTTTGAGTACACCTATATCCTTTTCTGGAATACTTTCTGGACCGTTGCCCCCGTGCTTGCCATTGGCCTTTTTGATCGCATAGTTGGTACGTGTCTTGGAACTGGTTATGGTATTTTGTCTCACCTGGTTTCAGATGCTGATGTTCTTATGGCCTTCCCGGAGTTGTATCGATATGGTCGCGAACGAAGATGGTTCGGTCTGAAACTGTTTTTCTTCTACCTGATCGATGGCATTATACAGGCAAGCTATAGTGGTCCGTCGAGTGCTCAGCGCTAATCGCTTGTTTAGTCTGTCCCGTTATTTTTCATTATCACTTACACGTACGTTACCACCACCACTCGTCCTGATGGCTATGGCATTCAGCTGTATGAGTACTCTACGGTAAGCCGTTTTTCCTCCACGTCGCGATATTCCCCTAATGTCTCCAAGACAATGGTCTTTGCCGGCGTGATGACTGTTAACCTGTTCAACGGTCTCAACACCAACGTGTGGACCGGGTGGGTCTTCTTCTCGGTCTTCCTCGGCATTTTCGTGGTGTATGTCTACACGGTACGGTTACTGCTCTGTTACTGTGATCTCAATCATTCATTGCTTGCAGCTGGTATACAACGCCATTACCCCGGGCTCGTTTGTGACCATGGTGTATGGCAACAACCAATTCTTGTTCAACTCTGCCTATTTCTGGTTGTGTCAACCAATTTGCATCGCAATCATGCTTCTCCCTCGGTATCTGTATCGCGCATGGCAAACTGGCTATGCTCCTGGTGATTTGGAGCTTCTTCGTTACATCAGGAAAACGCAACCAGATCTCGACATGACCACCGTCATACGCTCCGATCGCGATCATGCGGCCCCACGGCCGTCGTTATCACGATGGAGACCATCATCAAGGACCGCACGGCCAATGTCGGTTTCTTCGGCGCCATCCGGTACTCCGGGAATGTACAGCGTTGACACGCTTTCGCTGGACACACGCAGAGTGAGCCGCACGGACATGTGTACGGGTGTTCGCAGCATACACCGTGGCTTCAGCTTTGCGACCGAGGAAGGTGGTGTTGCGATGCGCCGGATGCAGAGTAACCTATCCGAACGTCGACAGAGTAATCGTCACCTTCCTCTTCCAGGGTCAAAGCAGCCACCCAAAAGGAAGTCATCGTTACGCATTTTCCATTCACTGAGGCGCAAAAAGCCTTCAACACCAAACAAAGACGATTAATCAACCACTCGCACACTTGCATGATCTATTACTATCTGTTTCGCATTGCGGCTCTCCACACTCCTTTGTATGCGTCGATCACTGTATCAGTTTCGGATATTTATTCCACCCCCACGTTACGTTCTATTTTGCGATTCCACGTAGTAGGAAGGATATCAGGGATTTTCTAATGCGGCTCACAGCTATATAGGACAAAAGAATTAGAAATTAGGCAGATTATGTAAATAATATGCCCGTTGCAACTTTGAATACAGCCTGCAACCGCTGTGAGCTGCGGACCACGGGCGTTGCCGACATTCAAGCGGCGACAAATCCCATCGATCCCACGGCTGCCCCTTTGTCTCGTGTCTCGTGCCACCTTCATGCCGGATAAGCTCACACTCATCAGGAAAATTTTGAAGCACTGATATACCTTGGTAAATATGATCATGTAGGTATCTGATCAATATGAA